>JAVKPL010015626.1:0-13115 GCA_032173675.1 Gastrolobium villosum
AGTGGAGAAATAGCGGCCAAGGACTCCCCCTGTCAGTGGACACCGTGTCAGTTTGAGGAGCATCATCAGAAGAAGAAACAAGTAGTGGTGCGTCATTCGTATACGATTCATACAGAGGTTCAGGTAGGGAGATAGTTGGTGTGATAACCGGTGAAGGATCATGATCAGAGGAAGCAAATGGAATAATATCTTCAAAAAATTTATATCATGAGAAACAAATATTTCTTTTGTATCCAAATCGAATACTTTCCAACCTTTTTTGTTCGATGGATAGCCAATAAAAATACACTTACGAGAACGTGCTACAAATTTATCAGATGGTTTGGGCAAAACCATAACTTGACAAAGGCAACCAAGTAACCGAATATGATCATAGGTTGGCTGTACGTTGTGAAGAACTTAAAAAGGACACTTTCCTTTGAGTAAGGTAGTTGGAATTCGATTTATCAGATGTGCAGCGGGAATAATACATTCTCCCCAAAAGGAAAGAGGAAGATGACCATCAAAGCGTAGAGCACATGCCACATTGAGAATGTGACGATGGCATCGTTCAACCTGACCATTCTGTTGGGGCGTGTATGGGCACGAAAATTAATGAAGAATGCCATGGTTTGCAAAAAAGGAACGCAAAGGAGAAGAAATAAATTCAGTGTCATTATCAGATTGAACATTCTTAACCGTGACATTGTACTGTGTTTGTACCATTTTAATAAAATTAATTAACATAGAACAATCGTCATGTTTGTCACGTAAGAGATATATCCATACAAAACGACTACAATCATCCATAATCGTAAGAAAGTAACGTGCACCTGAAGATGAAACAGTGCGATATGGCCCCCATAAATCACAATGAATTAAATCAAAAGGTTGAACACTATGCTTTTTATTGATAGGAAACGGAGTACGAGTTTGTTTGGCTCAACAACAAACATCACATGGAGCCATTTTATTTGAACCAGAAACAAAGGGAAGTGTATGTATGTGCCTCAAACTAATTAACATACACCCCTTCATGTTCAACACCCTTGCCAATCGTCCTCCCCGTCTGTAGGTCCTGTAGAAAACAAGTGGAATCAGTGAATAAAGCGATGCAATTGCTAGGTCCTGAGAGATAGAAATTAAATTGCATGTAAGTGATGGCACATAAAGAACGTTGGTAAGTGCCATAAATGTGAGTTGCACATCCCCACATTGAACCGCAATGGTACGCGTTCCATTGGGTAGCCAAGGATGTGTGAAGGAATGTTGGGAAGCCCCGCTGTCCAGTAGCCAAGGATGTGTGAAGGAAACTTTTTTGTCAGTTGGTGCTTTAGATGAGACAGTAAAATACATTAAATGTTGAACCATATCAGGAGTAAGATCAGTAGCAGACAATGGTTTTGGGACACCATTAGTAAGAGATAATGCGTCCGAGTAAGTGGCATGAGCAGGACGGCCTGAGTTGGAGCGGCCACGACCACGTCCCCTTCCAGCAGACGTGCGATCAGGGTAACCATGGAGTTTGTAACACTGGGAAACGTCATGATTGGGACGTCCACAGTGGGAACATATGATGCGAGGCTTAGAAGGATCCAGTGGTGCAGTGTGGAGAGCACAGCCAAGAGCATCAGATGGAATTTCAGCAGCTCGAACCATAGCCTTATGTGATTCTTCTTGAATCACCATAGGAAAAACACGATTGATGGTGGGAAGAGGATTACTGTTAAGAATTTGAGTAATGAGAGTACCATAAATATGATGATCAAGTCCGATAAGGAATTGATAGACTCGATCATTCTCGAGTTCAGCAGCGACAGATTTGGTGTAGGCACACGTATCACCAGATGCACAGGCAGTAAACGTGCGGCTAGATTCCAGTTCATCCCAAATCGAGCGAAGCTTGGTGTAGTAATCAGTAACAGGGGCACCATTTTGCTTCATGGTGGCGAGAGAAGAAGATTTGAGATGAAAAATGCGAGGAATGTTTGCAACGACAAAACGTTCCTTTAGATCGTCCCATAGACTCTTCGCATATTCGAAGCATTTGATGAATGGCTGCATCTGAGGATCTATGGTATTGTGAATCCAGCTATTAATCATGGAGTTGCAGAAGGACCAAGCGTGAGCTTCGTCAGAGGATTGATCAGAGGGTTGCTTAACGCTATCATCAACAAAGCCAAGTTTATTTTTGGCTTTAAGGCGTTGCTTATGAGTTTGGACCAGTTTTCATAATTGGATTGGCCACGTAGAAGGACAGTAGTGAGGATAGCACCAGGGTGATCAGAGGGATGAAGGTAAAATGGGGATTTTGGGTCGGTGATTTTAAGGGTGGAAGTGGTGGCAGCCATATTGTTGAAAAAAAAATCTGACTATAAAATCGTCTAGCTCTTAATACCATAAAGGAAGTTGTTGTTGAATGAACAACTTAGCTTTTGTATTCATGTATTGGTCATTTAAATACACCTATATCAGCAACAAACTAAAAAATAGATGCGCAAGAAACTACTCCTAAGATAAATGAAGATCTGCAACTAACTGAATTACAAACATGGAAACTAATTAACAAACTAACAAGTGAGTCCTATCGTATTATAACGGCTCTCAGATGAGGTGTTAAACTTCAAATTTGACACCGGTGTCAAAGGATCCTACCTCATATATATATATATATATATATATATATATATATATATATATATATATATATATATATATATATATATATGAGGCAAGATATTCTTACACCAGTGTAAGAATTAGAAGTCTTACGCTCAATCTTGAGCATTGATCCAATGACTCACATTACTAAAAAATTAGAGCCCTTAGATATAAATGGGATCAATGGTCAAGATTGAGAGTGTAACTTACACTGGTGTAAAATGATCCTCACCCTATATATATATATATATATATATATATATATATATATATATATATATATATATATAATTGGTGGCTCAACGTACTAACTGCAACAACGTTACAAGCAGTTTCTCCATTTTAGATATAGTGGGTTTCAGCCACGTGGAGATATCCTAACTGCAACAACATGGGAGCCATATATCCCTCACCGACCAGATCTTTGTGTCATCATGCAAATCAGTGGCCACTGCAATCTATATTGTTACGGAGTTACGGTAGCCATCCAAGTTTATGATCCGAAGCTATTCTTCTACTTTCTTAAAATATATTGGACATTCACTGTTTAAGTTGATTCCTTGAATGTTGTTAAACAGGAAGTCAATCAATAATGTAGATGAAGTCAACTCAAACCCCATATTGTACACCTTTTCTAAACCTCGTTAGTTTTGTTTGCACTGATTTACGTTAGTAAAAAAAATTATATATTAAGATAAAGAAATCTTGGATGATAAGAATTTGTGAGTGAGAGAAAGTGGAATACTATACCTAGCGAAGCATATTTGGAAATATTAACGTTTACAAGCAGTTTTTAACCATGATGATGAAAACCTAGACGTGTGATGATTTTGGAGATTATCAGCCCTGGACGGTGAAAAAGCGAAGATAAACTTAATAATGACAGCTAGAAAAACAAGCTATAAAAAGCTTTCATTCCACCTAAAAAAGAAAGAAAAAAAAAAAAACAAATCATTATGAATGTCCGTACACGTGCTAAAGCTAAGAGATAATCTTTGGTGAAGCATGAGGATTTGGATGGACGTATACATCCTTTCTATAAAAGGTAAAGTATCAGGATTTAGCTGAGAATATGTAAAAATAATTGAATTTAAGTGGAATTCAAATTTTCTAATTTTGAAAACTTTCATAATGCGGTTGTCAATAGTTAGATGAGACATTTAGGGCCTATATGAATGAGCTTACAAAAAAGTATTTTTTTACAAAAAAGTATTTTTTATACAAGTCTAAGTCTGGTTCCAACACGAGCTTTTATTAAACGAGCTCAGGCCTTTACGAGCCGAGCTAAAGGCCCCTGGCTCGTTTACCACCCCTAGGAGAAGGTTATAGTTACAACTTTTTTTTTACAACATCTTACAACTAGGGGTGAAATTGGGCCGGGCCGGCCCACAGGGGCCTACAGCCCGGCCCATTAATGGCCTGGTCTGGCTCTTAACGGTAATAAGATATGGTTGTAAGAGGTTATAAAAAAAGGTTGTAAGTATAACCTTCCCCTAATATCTGATAGTATAAGATCTGAATGTATAAAATTTGATTAAATTTTAATACTATTTAACTTTTGGTATAGTATTGTATAAGATAATATCCTCCAATATTTTAAAAATTAATATATTAAAAAATTATTTTAATATATTAATATTCAAATGATATATTAATTTTTGAGAATTGAATTTATAAGTAATATTAATACATCAATTTTTTATCAGGCCTAATCTCATCCTTTTAGGCCGGATTAAGTTATATATTATTTTGATATATTATGAGTTTCTGCTGTATAAATTTATATTATATGATAATCGTATCAAATAATTAAAAAAATTGTAACGTAATCTTATACATCACACCAAAGCGCTGACGGGTTGTTTTAAAGAATTTGAATTTGAATTCAAATTAGAAAGCATTAGCAGTTGCCAGAATGTGTGAGATGAGAATACACCTTATGTGGGTTCCATTTCTTTCTTTTGGTACACCCAATATTTCTTTTTAAATCATGGCAAAATATAATAAAATAAGATGAAGTGGGAATTTTAAAAAAGTTATGAACAGTTAATGATTTATAAACAATAATTTTCGCACATGGTTGTTGTCAAAATAAGAAATTGAATAATTTGGCGGACAAAACACCACTCGACGTATTGTTCGCAGCTAGCTTAGCATCGAAGATTAAGCCATCAGGCTTAAAAAATTTAGACTATAGGGATAACCACGACTAGAGTTCCTCAAAGTCTTGCATTTGGTCTTTTATTTTTAAGCTCATTATACGAGGATATTTTTAATCTCAATCCAAAAAGTTTCTTAATTAAGTGGGTTGTTAGAGCAAAAATTAATAGAATTCAAATTATATTATTTTAATTAATTGATGATTATATTGATATCAAGGATATAATTTAGGAGTAACATTTGATTGTGATTATAGTTTTATTTCAAATTCTTGTTATAAAAAATCAGTTGGCTTAAATTGTTTGGAGGAAATGATTTTTTCCTTCTTGTTCTCGTTTCATTCAAGCAATCGGTCTTTTGTAACAAGGATTTAAAATAAAATGATAAATATCATTAATGTGAAACGTCAAAACGTCAATTACCATTAATGCAAAACGTCACCATAATGTGAAACGTCAAAACGTCAATTACCATTAATACAAAACGTTACCATAATGCAAAACGTCAATTACCTTTAATGTGAAACGTTACCATAATGCAAAACGTCAATTACTATTGATGCGAAACGTCAATTACCATAAAGCCTCTTTTATTATTAATTAAACCAATTGACACACATTACACACGAGACACAAATAGTTTTACATTCTCCCACTTGGCTCATTAAACAGGGATGCATCCATCTTTTTTCTCTTCTTATCCGAGGAAGCTTCACGTTGTAAATCATTAAACATGGGTGCATCCATCTTTTTTCTCTTCTTATCCGAGGAAGCTTCACGCTGTAAATCAGCTACCCTAAAAAATGCACCTCTCCTTGGACCCACGCACGGTGTTTGAGATTCCATAATGCTTGAAAACCAAGGTGTACCCTGGCGTGCATAAAACAATATGTAGGCTTCTTGAGAAAGCACAAAGTCTACTGAGACCTTAGTAACCTGAAGAATAATTTCAAGACATTAATTCATGTTTAACTTGAAAAACAATGACCACTATCTAGTGCAATAGTCAAGTAAGCACACACAAAAAAAAAACTTAGAAACAAACTGATCACAGATAGAGTTTGATGTTTCTCGTGCAAATAGGGAATTAGGTTTAAGTACAAGAGATGCTACCGTTGCATCATCCAACTTATGCCATATGTCCGGAGCCGAGCGAACAAAGCAAAAGTAATGCCCTGAAGTGGGTGAAATTCCATTATGCACAACAATTGCATAAAGTTCATATTTCAATGGTACCTATCACCACAATAATGAGTCAGAACATCATATTTGCAAGGGAAACAAGAATAACATACAGAGATCTAGTAAAATGTAAGTGGAAATGTAAAATCAACAACTCACATTATTGTTTTGATTAAAAGTGGTAAGACATCATGTCCAACTCCAGCGGGAAATCAACATGCTTATTAATCTTTTCAACATAAGTCTCATTTGTCTTAAATCTCTTTAAATGAAATGATGCAATTAAAGGCGTCTGATCCAATATAAGACGCTTCTCCTTAGATACTTCTTCCTTGCAGCTATCACATCGAAGCGCATCAATGTTTTCCATCTTAGTAAAAGATTTCAAAGCATTAGGAAGGGTATCTACATTATCTATCTCTAAACTCAGGTCAATCAGTGGATCACAAGTGTCAGAACAGCAACCACAGTTGCAACATCGAAGCTGAAACACAAATAGCATGAAAAGATAACCATTAGCAAACACAACATTCTAAATCATAAAGGAGCCAAAAGATAGCTTTTTTACAATTATCTGAACATACTTTGCTCATGAGACGACCTCCAAATACTTTCTGAACAAGATTATCATCTTCAGAACTAATATTTTTATTCTTCAAATCAATAAAACATCTTTCCAATTTATCTAAGGCACACTGCAAAAATTCATGTGCATCTTCCTGCTGGTATCTTCTAAATATAGAGGAAAAATCTATTACGGGGTCATGGATCACAATAGTTAAAGTAAAAAAAGCAAATAACCTTGCATTAATTAAAATTCCATTTTGCAAGCCAATGATATACAATCACTAATATTGAAAATATTTCATTCTTCGAATCAAATGATTAGCCACATGCCAATGGTGATATGTAAAGTGGTTTCACAATAATCACGACAGTGAAAAAAAAAGGATACAGTTCAAATTGTCCACAAACTTCGAGGGTGAAAGATAGCCTCCTGAAGCTACTAGGGAAGATTGAATATGTTCACGGAGAGCACAGATAACACAGAAACCATCAATATGACCTGAAATTTCCAATTGCAATATGTCAAAATCTTCAAAAAATAAATGAAAGCAAACAATAAAATCATCACAGAAGTAAGGCTGCTTAGGTCTAACCACCTCTCAACCCCACAATAAGGCAAGACTATTGCACTAAAGCACACTATTTTACACAACAAGCTAAATCTAAACACATAAAATAATAATTTAGTCAAATTCAAATAAGGATAACACACCAGCACAAGGGGTTGAATGATTGCGTGAATGAAGACCCAGTACTAGAGGCACCGTGTGCGTAAGGCATTGCAAGATAGCATTAAGAAAGCAAGTATTGCCAAGATTTGAAAGCCCAGCTCCCTGTTAAACAAATCAATTATCAAAACAAACAAAATCCCTGAGACAAACAAAACAACAACAAGAACAAAAAAACACGTACCACCCCAGAAGGTACAACCGTGGAGGCAGAAGAATGTGCCCCGTTATCATCAGAAATCAGCCAGTTATCATCGGAAGCACGCTCTGAATCCCACACATCCGGAGCCACAACGGAAACCCGAGACGAGTGCCAAGAACGACTCTCGTTGGAAGGCAACACCGACGACCATGGTGAAAGCGAATTGTCGTTGAGTCGCCGGAAGGGGGAAGAATTGCCAGGGTCCTCCTGTTGAGCTTCCGCATCGAAAATCCCGAAGCGATTTAGATTAGGGAACGAAGGGACCAATTGAGAGGCGTTTAGGGTTTTAGAGAGCGGGTTTGGTCTCAAAGGAGCATCTAATTGTCTGTCTTCCGAAGGTGCAAAGATTGATGAGCACATCAAATTTGAAAATGGGAAGTTAAGGCTTCGTTTGATTGCTTTTTTTAAAAATGCTTTTTTAGTTTTTAGACTAAAAAATAAGCTCTCTTTTGTAAAAATAGTTTTAAAAGCTTTAAATATTTTTTTATTTTTAGAACTAAATTTAGAGAACATGTTGTGAGTTATTTTTGTTTTTTGTTTTGATTTTTTGAGAGACAATTAAGGGTTTTTGGGACTAAATTTGTATTCGAAAAGCTTTAAATGAATGAGAGAAAAAAATAGAGAGGTGAATTTGGGGTTAGGGTTTTGAGATGGATGAGAAGAAGAGGGTAGATTGAAAAGGCGTTCAAACCTCTTAGAGAGATAAAATGAGAGGGAAAGTGATTTCGCGCTCTCTCTCTCAACTCCAACTGACACTGTTTTCTCCACCACTAGCAATATCTTTTATAGGAGAAGTAGGGATGTTAACGGGCCGAGCCGAGCCGAGCTTTGATCTTAACGGGCCAAGCCTGTATTTAAATGTGTCCGACTGGCCTTAGCCTATTACCTGTCATGAATATAATATTGGCCTGTGGCCTGGTTTATTTACAAAAAATAAAAGCATGTGTGAAGCCTGTCTTAACATGTTAGCATGTTAAAGAATAAAAATAAGAGAACAGAATTCCACAAAAAATCAATTTCCAGATAGAAACCTTAGCTTCCAATTTGCAGCAATAATTTACAAAGTCTACAATAAATAAATAAAAATTAAAGTGAGAGAAGGTAGATAACAGGTTATATTATCTTAGCCCATTATAAAAAAAAGTGTCAATAAAAATAAAAATAAAAATAAAAAATAAATTGACACAAACAAGCAGTGTACAGTGGAACGAATGAGTTTTTGTGGGTTTGTTTGTGTGAAGGAGGATGAAGGATAATATAGAACAGCACTAGTAATTCCATAAATATACATAAATTCAATATATATCCAAATAGCATAATATAGAACAAAATCATTCAAAAAATCTATTAAACCAATAAAATGGGGTGAAATAAATTGATGAGAGAGAGTTATTACAAGTAGTATAAAAAATATAAATAAATATTTATATACTAGGCTAGCCTGGGAGGCTCTAAGGTCGAGCTTCTGAATTAGAGCCTGAGGCCTTTTTATTAAACGAGCTTTTATACAAGTCTAAGTCTGGTTCCAACACGAGCTTTTATTAAACGAGCTCAGGCCTTTACGAGCCGAGCTAAAGGCCCCTTGCTCGTTTACCACCCCTAGGAGAAGGTTATAGTTACAACTTTTTTTTTACAACATCTTACAACTAGGGGTGAAACTGGGCCGGGCCGGCCCACAGGGGTCTACAGCCCGGCCCATTAGTGGCCTGGTCTGGCTCTTAACGGTAATAAGATATGGTTGTAAGAGGTTATAAAAAAAAGGTTGTAAGTATAACCTTCCCCTAATATCTGATAGTATAAGATCTGAATGTATAAAATTTGATTAAATTTTAATACTATTTAACTTTTGGTATAGTATTGTATAAGATAATATCCTCCAATATTTTAAAAATTAATATATTAAAAAATTATTTTAATATATTAATATTCAAATGATATATTAATTTTTGAGAATTGAATTTATAAGTAATATTAATACATCAATTTTTTATCAGGCCTAATCTCATCCTTTTAGGCCGGATTAAGTTATATATTATTTTGATATATTATGAGTTTCTGCTGTATAAATTTATATTATATGATAATCGTATCAAATAATTAAAAATATTGCAACGTAATCTTATACATCACACCAAAGCACTGACGGGTTGTTTTAAAGAATTTGAATTTGAATTCAAATTAGAAAGCATTAGCACTTGCCAGAATGTGTGAGATGAGAATATACCTTATGTGGGTTCCATTTCTTTCTTTTGGTACACCCAATATTTCTTTTTAAATTACGGCAAAATATAATAAAATAAGATGAAGTGGGAATTTTAAAAGAGTTATGAACAGTTAATGATTTATAAACAATAATTTTCGCACATGGTTGTTGTCAAAATAAGAAATTGAATAATTTGGCGGACAAAACACCACTCGACGTATTGTTCGCAGCTAGCTTAGCATCGAAGATTAAGCCATCGGGCTTAAAAAATTTAGACTCTAGGGATAACCACGACTAGAGTTCCTCAAAGTCTTGCATTTGGTCTTTTATTTTTAAGCTCATTATACGAGGATATTTTTAATCTCAATCCAAAAAGTTTCTTAATTAAGTGGGTTGTTAGAGCAAAAATTAATAGAATTCAAATTATATTATTTTAATTATTTGATTAATTTAGGAGTAACATTTGATTGTGATTATAGTTTTATTTCAAATTCTTGTTATAAAAAATCAGTTGGCTTAAATTGTTTGGAGGAAATGATTTTTTCCTTCTTGTTCTCGTTTCATTCAAGCAATCGGTCTTTTGTAACAAGGATTTAAAATAAAATGATAAATATCATGAATGTGAAACGTCAAAACGTCAATTACCATTAATGCAAAACGTCACCATAATGTGAAAGTCAAAACGTCAATTATCATTAATACAAAACGTCAATTACCTTTAATGTGAAACGTTACCATAATGCAAAACGTCAATTACTATTGTTGCGAAACGTCAATTACCATAAAGACTCTTTTATTATTAATTAAACCAATTGACACACATTACACATGAGACACAAATAGTTTTACATTCTCCCACTTGGCTCATGTCATAAGGTGTCCCTTTATGATTTAATTAACATTCATTATAATGCGCATTTACTAGGCTAAAGATTTCATACATTGACGTCATCATAATTCATTATTAGAAATAAAATCAACATTAGTCATGGCGGTTGTATGCTATCAAGTCGGCATAGTCCTTTCCATGTACTACTATATTGAATCTTCTTCCTAACAAAATACTTTAATAGGAAATGTGCATTATGATGTCAGGTGTAAAAACAAAATTTTTACTGCGGAAACATACATGCGCACATGGGTTCATGCTTTAAGACAACATGATGTTACCAGGTTTTTGGCCTGACAGTCAGGGAGATCAGATGTCACGCTTGAAGGGTTCAAACCCTCTAATGGTGATCCACACCACCGTTCGTCAATGATGCAAGATGTAGTGGGAGCAGATTTCTGAGTAGGGAGAGTAAGATAACAAGAATGTAGAGAGGGAAGGAGAATTGAGAGAGAAAGAGTTTTCTGAATATAATTCCCTCTCATTCCTCATGTCCTCATGCACTATTTAAATAGTAGGGTTGCAAAATAGAAGTTTGTGGGCTAAAATAACTAGTGGGCTGAAATGTTAAAAGGCTTTGGGATCCATTAACCCAATACATAAAATAACTAGTGGGCTGAAATGTTAAAAGGCTTTGGGATCCATTAACCCAATACATAGTCAGACAAATAGATGGGCTTCCTCTTCCTACGTGGGCTATTGTCAACTGAGTTTATTGGGCTTTTGTTGTGGCCCTACACAAGTGAAAGGATGAACACCACAGTGAGGCTTGCTATGCGCACAAGTGGTGAAGGTGGAGGCTAGGTATAACACCTCGGAAAATTAAATGTGAAATTGTGTGATAGAATATGGGTTTAAAAGGGAAGGATTAGTGGAAATCCGAGAATTAGGGCCAAAATGAGCTAAAAGGGCAAAATGGTAATCTGCCAAAGACGTGAACCGAGGCATGAAAAATGGAGTTAGAAATTTAATATGACAAAAATAATGCTGGAAATGGAATCAGGACGGAAAATTGAGTGAATAGGCAAAATTGGGAAAAATTGATGAATAGTGACTTTTTAAGTGAAAGGTACTGCGGTATGAGTGTACCGATAAGTGTGAAATTTTTATCAATATTTTGAGGAAAGAAAAATATGTCATGGACTGGAAAAATATGTAGATTAAGAATATATGATCAGAATTTTTATCGGAGTGAAAGTTAGATCGCGTGTGGGACCCGTGTGACCGAAGTCACTTGGCCCCCACCTCTTTTCTTCCTTCTTTCCTTCTCCTTTTCTTTTCCTGCGCGCTGCCTCTGTCAAATGAGCCCCCAAAACCCCATTTCTCTCCTTCCTCACCATTTTCTCTATTCTCCACCAAATCACTTGATTTTGGTGTTGAAATCTATTGTAAACAACCTTCTAGATCCATTGGTAACACTTAGAAGCCATGAAACCATCTCCATTGCTGCGTTTTGGGCAAGGACAGATTCGAACCCTTAGGTGTTCTTGGAGTTTTTGGGAGTTTTGGATCTCTTTTGGATTGATGGAGCCTTGGTGGTGTTCCTACACTTGATGGTGAGTATATTTGTGGTACTTTTGTAGTTGGTTTTGTAGATCTAGAAATTATGCTTTGAATCTTTGATTTTAGATGTGTGATGATAGAGAGCTCAAATGGAAAAATGCTATTAGATGAAAAGGCCTTAGAATGATGCATGAAAGCTAGAAATGCTATGATAAATTTTGGTGAAAAAGTTGGATTTTAACTTAGGAAAATTTATGAAGATTTCATGAAAATTGGTAAGTGATGTAATTGAATAATTGAATGGTGGACCATTGGTATAGGTTGATAATGTGATTATATGATTAGTGTGTGTGTTAAAATGGAAGTGAAAACCTTGTAGAACCAACTTTTGAGGAATTCGAACCATAGAGTGGTTTGGAGGAAAAATGATGTAAAGGTTGTGAATTTGACGGAACATGATATAAAATGATGTTTAATTGGATAATGGTATAGTGTGGTATAGTGGAATGAGAAGAAAGAATGTGTGATTCATGAGGTATGTGGTAATTTGAGTTATAAAAGAGATTAAAGTTAAATGAATGAGTATTTGAGATAAATGATTGAATTGTAAATGATTTGATAATCATGTTGTGGATTATCTAGGTTGCCTCTCTTGGACGCTTTGGAAGCGGGTAAGCTTGGAGCTTACGTTTGGAGCATGGGCTCGGTATTGAGGTAACCTTTGGAACTGGGGTTTAGCCCTTGTGTGCTCCACCACACCTAGTGGATGGTTGTGGTTGGATTATGTGGTTATGACATTGTGTGATTGTGTGCTTGTATGCATATTGCTTGAGTTTTGTGAAAATTGTTTGGTCACTGGCCAGTTGACGTGTGTGGAGTTTGGACATCCGCTGGGTTCGTCCTTGTGAGAATGCCAGTCGGGTTTTGCCGTGGAGTCGACTCTGGGAGCGGCGCCAGGATGATCCAAACGGGGACGTCCGCCGGATAGGGCTCATGAGGAGTTCCGGTTGGGTATTGCCATGGAGTCTGCTCAACCATGGGA
>JAVKPL010015627.1:0-12865 GCA_032173675.1 Gastrolobium villosum
AACGCCTACAAATAGCCATTTGCAAACTAGGTTCCATCTTATTTTCCAATTCTTTACAGACACAACAATAATGAATGGGACAAATAAAAGGATGACCATCAGCTATATTTTTCTCAAGTTCCTCTCCAACATGCTTTAACGTAACTACCATGGGAAGTAACTTCGCAACACAACGTGGATGATAAAAATAGCCACAGGTTGCAGAAGAACATTTAGTGACCTGAAAGAGGAGTTCCCAAAATAACTTAGTTCTGTACAACAGGAGGCTTATGAAAAAAGCCTCTTGTTTCCAAAATCCATTAATATCTTAACAAATCAATCGAAATCAAGACCAGATATTACAGACTTTGAAGCAGGAGAACTAAGTCTTCAAATCAATATTTCACAGGAATGCATGATAGGAGAACAAGGATACATAAAAAACTTAACTTGGCATGTGGAAGGTCAACTTGGAAGCACAGCCAATTTTACAAGGTTCACCAAAACCTCAATGTTTTCCTAACTTGTCAACGTTGTACAGGAAATAAGTAAAAGAAACTGTTGAGCAAAAATTTAATTTCTTTTTTATAAACTAGGCGTTTTCCATTTAAACAGGTTGCCTCGTACTTTTGGATAGGGCTTAAATCATCATAACTCAAAGGAATCAAACAATGTACTGCAAAGTCAAACACCAACATCATGGCAACTCAATCCCTGACAATGGTAGCATGAACTCTTGAAACACATATTTAAAGCATCCATAAAGAAGGTTATTTTTGTGGATGTCAATATTTGATGAAGAGAAAAATAAAAAAAGCAAGTGAGAGATTCAAAGCGCATGTTGTGGAAAATATATGGGAATTGCCCTTCCCCTTCTCACATTTCAGGTCATAAGGTCTACAACATACAAGGTATTTCCCCCCAAAATTTGTTCAATGGGCAGGCTTGGGCTGGCTAAAGAATGTGTGTGGCAAATAAAATAAAAAAAATCAGATCCAATCATTTTCAGGGATTCTGTGCAAATCGTTTGACATCCTGCTCGTCTGAACTGGAAGGCTTATAAAGAAAACAAAACATTGCATCTACAATATAAAATTAAATAAAAAATAGTATAAATACAGAAACATGTCTTTCAAATGAGGTATAGCTACTTCGTCCAAAACTTTTGAGATCTCTGGTTAGCCATTCCAGCCAGGAAAAAACTCATTTACTGAATGATCCATGACTCAATAAACCCCAAAGAAACCAAAATATAAAGCAATAGAGATAATGGATTGCACAAGAGATCTTCAGTGGCCATTAGGACCTTCATTGATGTTTGCATTTACAACAAGGTGCCACCACATACATCACCAAAACCTTTCATTAAAAGTAGAAGCAAACGAATATTCTAAAAGCTCTTTCTCCTCGATTAAAATTGTAACAAAGGATAATTTGTATTAAAAAGACTAACAAGGATTAGGTGGCACATCATCCAGCTATGGAAAAATATATAAATGAACTAATCAACAAGTAAAGAGAAAGCGATTTTATTTGCCATAGCCATACCTCAGCACCCTTAACTTTATCAGAAGATCCCAGCTTGCCACATGCAAAACATTGGTGCTGGTTATATTTACAATTCTTACAATGAAATCTCTGGATCACCTGCAAATTTTTGCCACAAGAAAACAAATTTCTACATGATTATATGAGTGGACAAGGACAGCTAAAATACATATAAAAAGAAAATAAAATTATCATACATTGACTTCCTTTCGGGTAAAACCAAGAGAATCACAATTAGAGTCTCTACCATCCACCTCAGTAGCATGAAATGACCTCATGCACACTCCATCGCAACTGCATTATCATTCAATAAGTTAAAATTTGGAATATAAACAAATACTATTCTACAACAAGGAGGCAAATGAGAAAATCATGAAATTCATGATAAGAAATTTGTTAGAATTTATTTAGAATAAGTTTAGACTCGTTTAGAATTTCTTTAGAATATATTATATAACCAATTAGTCATCCAAAATAAATAAATAAATAAAATCACTCCCCATTAAACCCCAACTTGTTGGGATATGAGTAAGGGAAATCCTTATTTTAGTAATACCCTTGCATTTTTGTAAAGATGTTGTTTCCAAGATATTTATCAAAATTCAAAAATCTTAATGTTATTCTGTTATTTATGGTTGACCAAGAATATTCATCATAAACATCTAATATCCAAAATAACAGAATATTTTGTCATTTGTGGAAACCAAATATAAGGTATAAAAAAACATTGACTAGTGTTGAGATTTTGAACTCCACAACCCTCTTCTTACAACAACAATTTTCTTTTTTCTTTTTTTTGGTGAACAGCAGCAAAGTCAGAAAGAGAGCTATATTGCATTTGTAAATTGAAATTTCAAACCTCATTTTGAAATACTTAAATCCATTTTTTAAAGTCATTTACTTTATCTAATTTATTTAGAGCATGTGTATCTTTTTAGGTCCTCAAAATCTTAATGCCAACAAGAATGATAAAGGAAAAGACAACACCATACAAGATAATGCCAATAAGAATGATAAAGGAAGAGGAATTGCCACACGAATGATAAAGGAAAAGGCATTCATACTGATGAATAAGGTATATGAGATGATGATAGTAGTGAGACTGAAGAGGAAGAAGATGAAGAATTAATTATATTAGATGATGACTCAACTCATCGTTATAGTAATAATGCTAGACTTGATGATTGATAAATAGGAGGATAACTACTTTTAGACTAGGTTACATATGCAGTTATGTATTATGATTGTTTTATTTGAGCTTAGATATGTGTTGATGACAAGAATCAACTATATGACCTTATGACTATTGACTAATGATTTTTTCTTTTATTCACACATTTAGCACCACACATGTGCGCGCGCGAGCGTGATGTGCGCACACACACACCATACATGATTTATGTAATATATTTCCAGCTGTTTTTTTATTATGTTTCTAAATCTTACACACACAATCACGATTTGATAACCTTGGTCATATGGTACTAGTACTTGACTTAAAGATTAGTATAAATAGAACCATTTTGATAGCATTTCATATATCATTATTACACACCATGTGAATATAATATATTACTATTCAGAGTTACTATTCCTATAATTCTTAACAAAATTATCTATAGTCACAGATACATAAGGCAGAAATAAAACATTATAATAAATTAACCCATATGAAAAAGAATTCATACCACAAAAGTTTACCACCATCGTCACAAAGCGCACAAACAGAATCAAACAAATCCTCCTCTGCTTGTGACTCTTCACTAGGTTCATCTATCATATCATTGTCATTATCATCAACTATACATTGAGGTTGAGCCGAATCATTAACTTCCTGAAATTAAGCATTAAAATCTTAAGAAAATATTAAAAACAATACATATGACTTGAATAAAAAGAAAAAAAAATATCATCAATTTATTGATTTCGTAAAACATTTTCATTACAAATCTAATTTTAAAATGTTAATCATTAAATTGATTGAAAAAACTTTGCCACTTATGTGATCTTAGCCGTTAACCATTAATGAAGGCCAACAAATTAAAACTTATTTTATGTAGCTTGGGAGAGATGTATATTATGACTCAAATTCGAACTAAAAATTCCTAATTATCTAATCTTGTCGAAGCATTAATTAATATATTCCCATGTACTGAACGGTGGGACAATGTTAAATGATCTACCCGATTTGTTACAAGAATTTTCTCTGTTACTATTTGTCCGAAATAAAAGAGTGTGTTTAGTGTTGGACAAGTGGCTTCAATACTCAAGAGGGGGGGTGAATTGAGTTTTACAAAATCTTTTCGCAAAGTGCCTCATTTGATATTTAAAAGACTATTTCTTCAATAAGGTGATTTAATAGTGAGAAGTATAAGTGAAGAGATTAACAAAGTAAGCAAGCAAGTGAATAAAAATGTTCTAAAGAAGCAATTTCAATAATAAAGTAAAGAGATAAGGTTAGAGTAATTGCAAACTAGATGTATCCTGGTTCGGTCACCACCACTGTGACCTACGTCCAGACTGAAGCCGCTCGATCAATTCTTTCACTAACTATCAAGCTTGAGGGTGCTTGACAAACCTCTACAACCTCTCAAGACTTCGGGCTCTTGATGCCTTACAATTTTTCACTCCAAATTTACTTAGGAAATTTGGTAACCTATCAAGTATGGGGTTCACTCCCCTCTCAAATCAAGAAGTAGGATTGAGGTTGTTTAAAGTAGCTAAGTACTCTTAAAGTACAGATTGAACAAATTGAAGAACTAAGAGATGTATAGCTTCAAAGGAAAGATGAGCTCAAGTGTATGCAAATGATCAAATGAGTAATTAATGAGCTAAAGAAAGGCTAGCAAGTGTAATAAAGCTTCAATAAATACCCTAGGGTCGTGCACTATTCACCATGAGTGATGTGTGTATTTATATTGACATCTCAACCAAAAACTAGCCGTTTCTAGCCGTTTATAGCCGTTGTAATCCGTACATATCCGGATATTCATCGGGCTCATATCCGGATATTGAAGGTCAGATATCCGGATACTGTATCCGGATACAGATATCCGGATATTCATTGAGAGATATCCGGATACTGATATCCGGATATTCAAAGTGAGATATCCGGATATTTCATGACAGCATCCTTTTTGTCCGAAAGGTAAGTTACTTCTTACTTCAAAAGGTTTTTGTGACTTGTAATGCATGAAGTTGATTATGAAAAAAGTCTTGAAGCGTTTAAATCATGTAGGTGTCCTTTTCAAATCAATTTTGGACAAATCAAACTATATGTTTTGACATTTGTTTAAGGATGCATGCTTTTGAAATATGTAAGTGATGCATGACCTTGAGCTCATGCAATGCTGAGTAGATATACATCTTTACACATTGTTCCTAAGTCCTAAGTAGATATACCAATTGAGATTATGGACTTGGACTGATGCGTGAGACTTGGTGCTTGCATAGCTTTCACATTTGAGTTTCTTTTGGATGTTGCTTCGATCTTGATCATTTCTCTTTGTTATCATCAAAACTATGTTGACGTGGAATGTACGTTGTATTCATATCATCACTTTTACTCATCAATCTCCCCCTTTTTGATGATGACAAACTTTAAATTGAGAAAGAGAGTTAGTGTTGCACAAAATCATTTAATTGAAATATAGTACTCCCCCTTAGTTCATGACATAGGTTATAATTATTATTTTTAGTATCTCCCCCTATTTACCTTGCAACTTGAGTATTTCGCAATTTTAGTGTATCTTTCTCCCCCTTTTGGCAACATCAAAAAGAAGTACTCCAAAATTGAAACAAGTAAACAAGTAATAACATAGTGCAATAGAATGTCAAGGAGAAAATGATTCATATCATTAAGCATATAATAACCAGTGACAGTACTCAAAACATAAGTTTAATCAAAAAAGAGGAGTACAGATGTCCAAAAAACATAATCTAGCAAGAAGGCAAAAATACATGAAGCAATCCTAGACTATCAGTCGTCCTCAGAGTCAGAAGCTGATGGCATGGTCTCGTCGTCGGAAGTGTCCTCATCCGAAGCATCGGCATCCTCCTCCGTAGCAACTCGAGAGCCACTGGCATCACTCGTAGGAGAATGAAGGCACAGAGAGGTCTCGATGCGGAATAGACGATCGGAGATATCCTGACGAAAAGCACTGTTGACTGCTTCCTGTTGCTGAAGATAAAGCATGACGTCATGGATGGTGTAGCCACGAGAAGGAGCATGTGGAGCAGGCAAAGGAGCAAGGCGAGGTGCAGCAGCCGATGGGGGGTCTACTGGCCGATCAGTAGCCTGCGGAGCAGCACTGGGAGCACGTCCATAGGAAGCCTCATCATCCCATTGCCACTGACCATTGACACGGACGATGTTCATCTTAATCAGCAGCTTCTCTCCGAAGCAAGTGTGGCTCCGCTGGAGCTTCTTCAACACTTCGCCGTCCATAGGCACACCCTTAAGCTCCATGATCCGCTGAATGAGCATAGGGTAAGGCAGATGAGAGGAGGCACCATATGAAGCGTCTCGCATCTGACAGCAGAAGGTGTGGCGCCAGTCAATGGGCAGCTGATTGCGAATGGCCCACATCACAAAGAAGTCGTTCTCCTGAACAATGGCGTGATTTGAATGCCTCGGGAGAAGGATGTGAGATATCACATACAGCAAGATGCGAGAGGAGATACTCAGCTTCTTAGCTGAGAGTCGGACCAGGGAGGTCTGTGCAGTCCGTGGGCGGAGGGTGGAGGGCACAAACTCCGCACGATCGTAGGACTGGAAGTCGGAGAAGTGAATCCCGTCAAAGCTGAGCGGGACATCAGCAGTCACGACGTCGGCAGCCTGGAATGAGTAGCCGATCAACTCTCGCCAGTCATCATCGGTGACAGCAATGTTGATCCCCTTAACACGGGATCGCAGGATGCCATGAGAGTACTCGAGGTTCTTGTAGAATGCTCGAACGAGTACCTCGGAGTAGGAACACTGTAGAGCGGCAAACTGAAGGAGGCCGATGGAGTCGAGAAGCTGACAAATGTCGAACCCCTGAGAAGCCAGAAAGACCGTGTCGAGGAACTTCGGCTCCAAGATGGGACGCGTGGAGAACCGGTCAATGAAGGTACGGATTTCCTCAACATTGCCATCAAAGAGATAGCCAAAACCGGACCGATCAACGTCGGCAGCAGCAGCGGGAATCGACGGAGAGGCATTTGCGTCATTTCTCCTCTTCGAGCGGCGTTCATTGTTGGCCATGGCAGCGGAGCTGGTGCACGGTGGGAAGAATGAAAAAAAAAAAATCAAACAGGTGACAGTCCAAAAACAAAAAAAAAACAGCAAAACAAAAAAAAAGAAAAAGAAAGAGGAAGAAAAGAAGAACCTGGACGGCGGTGGCAGGTGGGGTCGGTGGTGGGGGAGAGGTGAGTGCCGGTGCGGTGGTGGGGAGGAGGAAGAGGGAAGGGCACGGTGGTGGCTGGGGGGTGGGGGCTGTGGTGTGGGGGCTGTGGTGGAGAGGAGGGTCGGTGGTGGTGGTGGAAGAGCACGGTGGTGGGGCGGTGGTGCACGGTGGGGCTGAGGGGGCTGGGAGAGGAGGAAGAGATGAGAGGGAAAAAAAGACAAATGGGAAATGATCGGACAGGAAGACGGGCCTCTGTTTTAAAAGCCAAACGCGATAAATATCCGGATATTTAAATCTGGATATCCGGATATTAGGTATCCGGATATGGGGACAGGATATGGGTATATATGATATCCGGATATTGCATTTCACGTATCCGGATATATGATATCCGGATATTGGGTATAACGTATCCGGATATTGGATATCCGGATATTCATTTTTACATATCCGGATATTTCCTCTCAGAAGCAACATAAACCAGAACAGTTTTACAGCAAGATGTAGAGTATGAAAAGACATATCAAGGAGTTAAAAACACATAAGTTCACAAATATGATGGATCAATTAAACCGATTTCTCTTCTTAAATTGTAAAACACTTCCCTTGGAAGAGGTTTGGTAAAAATATCGGCTAGTTGTTTTGAAGATTCTACAAATTCTAAAACACAATCACCGTTTTGCACATGATCTCTAATAAAATGATGCCGAATATCAATATGTTTGGTTCTTGAGTGCATGATGGGATTTTTAGTGATGTTGATGGCACTAGTGTTGTCACACCTAATGGGGATGTGATCAAGATCAACCCCAAAGTCCTTTAGTTGTTGTTTCATCCATATGATTTGTGCACAACAACTGCCGGCCGCGACATATTCCGCTTCGGCCGTGGACAATGCTACACTGTTTTGTTTCTTGCTATGCCAAGAAACTAATGAGCAACCAAGAAAGTGGCAAGTACCACTAGTGCTTTTCCTATCCAATTTGCAACCCGCAAAATCAGAATCGGAATAACCTACCAGTTCACATGATGCACCTTTAGGGTACCACAATCCCATGTGTGAAGTGCCTACAAGATATCTCATAATACGTTTAACGGCACTTAAGTGTGATTCCTTTGGATTAGCTTGAAATCTAGCACACATGCACACACAAAACATAATATCGGGCCTACTTGCGGTTAAATATAGAAGTGAGCCGATCATACCTCGATATTTAGTGATTTCTATGGATTTACCTCCTTCATCCTTGTCTAAGGAACAAGATGTACCCATGGGAGTGTCGATGGCCTTGGAGTTGTCCATTCCAAATTTCTTTAATAACTCCTTACAATATTTAGCTTGATTGATGAATATCCCATCCTTGTGTTGCTTTATTTGGAGACCGAGAAAGAAGTTGAGTTCTCCCATCATAGACATTTCAAATTCGCTTTGCATGAGATTAGCAAACTCTTCACAAAGATAAACGTTAGTGGCACCAAAGATAATATCATCAACATAAATTTGTGCAAATAATAGATGATTATCTTTCCTTTTTATGAAAAGAGTTGTGTCCACTTTTCCTCTTGAAAAACCTTTTTCTAATAGGAATTTGCTTAATCTTTCATACCATGCTCTTGGAGCTTGCTTTAAACCATATAAGGCCTTTTTAAGTTTAAAGACATGGTTAGGTAAATCATGATCCTCAAAACCGGGAGGTTGATCAACATACACTTCTTCTTGAATATATCCATTTAAAAAAGCACTTTTGACATCCATTTGAAAGAGTTTAAAATCCATTATACATGCAAATGCAAGTAACAATCTAATTGCTTCTAATCTAGCAACGGGAGCATAAGTTTCATCATAATCAATTCCTTCCTCTTGATTATATCCTTTAGCAACAAGTCTAGCTTTGTTTCTAGTTATTATGCCATTTTCATCAAGCTTGTTCCTAAAGACCCATTTGGTTCCAATTATTGGATGATCATTTGGTTTTGGCACAAGTTCCCAAACTTGATTCCTTTCAAATTGATTTAGTTCTTCTTGCATTGCCAAGAACCAATGTTCATCAATAATTGCTTCATTTATGGTCTTAGGTTCAATTTGAGAAACAAAAGCTAAATGATTACAAATATTTCTTATTGAGTTTCTAGTAGTTACCCCTTTAGATATATCACCAATTACCACATCAATGGGGTGTCCTCTTGCTACTCTCCAATCTTGTGGAAGGTTGTTTCCATCATTGGTTTGTTGACTAGGTGTTTCTTCATCGTTTGCTTCCTTTTCTTTTTGCCTTTCATTTTCATCTTTGTCATTCAAGTTTATGTTTTCCATGCTTCCTACGATATCATCATCACAAAGTTCCTTTCTAGGCAAGGCATTGTTAGTTTCATTAAATACAACATGAATAGATTCTTCAATGACCATTGTTCTTTTGTTATAGATTCTATAAGCTCTACTTGTGAGTGAATATCCTAGAAATATGCCTTCATCAGCTTTAGAGTCAAATTTGCCAAGGTTTTCTTTTCCATTATTTAGAACAAAACATTTGCAACCAAAGACATGAAAATATGAAATATTGGGTTTTCTCCCTCTGTAAAGTTCATAAGGAGTTTTCTTAAAAAAAGGTCTGATTAAAGCACGGTTCATAACATAACATGCGGTGCCAACGGCTTCCGCCCAAAAATATTTTGGAAGGTTATTTTCATTTAACATGGTTCTAGCAAGTTCTTCTAATACACGATTTTTCCTTTCTACAACTCCATTTTGTTGTGGAGTCCTAGGAGCGGAAAAATTATGTTCAATACCATTTTCTTCACAAAAGAGTTCGAAATCTTGATTTTCAAATTCTCCGCCATGATCAGTTCTAATTGAAACAATATTTGAAGATTGTTCATTTTGAATAAGTTTGGCTAGTCTCTTGAATGATTTAAAAGCATCGCTTTTATACGTAAGAAATAATGTCCAAGTATAGCGAGAATAATCGTCCACAATGACCAAAGCATAGTAATTGCCACCAAAGCTCATAGTTCTAGTTGGTCCAAAAAGATCCATATGTAAAAGTTGTAAAGGCTTTGTGGTAGAAACAATATTTTTTGATTTAAAAGAAGCCTTTTTTTTTTGGTAAAAATTTAAAAGAAGCCTTTACTTGTTTTCCCATTTGACACGCGTCACAAACTTTATCTTTTTCAAATTTGAGCTTTGGTAATCCAATTACTAAGTCTAAGGATATCAATTTATTTAATTGACCCATGCCAATGTGTGCTATTCTTCTATGCCATAGCCAAGAGTCATCTTCCTTACTAATCAAACATTTATCGTCATTTGAAGGCATACCATCTAAGTCTATCATATAAATGTTATCCACTCTATGACCAATAAACTTAACTTGCCCATCAAGTATACTTTCAATTTTACAAGAGGTTGAGTCAAAAATGACTCTATAATTTTTATCACATAATTGACTAATGCTAAGCAAGTTATGTCTAAGGCCCTCGACGAGTAAAACATTTTCTATAGAGATAGAGAAGGAATTACCAACTTTTCCGATGCCGAGTATCTTTCCTTTGTTGTTATCACCATAGGACACATGTCCATGCTCTTTCTTTGTGAATGATTGAAATTTAGTTACATCTCCCGTCATGTGACTTGAGCACCCACTATCCAAGTACCACTTGGAGCTCTTAGCTTTCAAACAAACCTACATCACAAAGTCAAGATTTAATCTTTGGTACCCACATCGTGTTGGGTCCTTGTGTGTTAGTCTTGGGCTTAGTTCCCTTAGGAACCCATACTTTCTTTTGCCCTTTAATACCATTTCTTCTAACTTTACAAGTGGAAGCACTATGACCTTTTCCACCACAATGAAAGCATTTAATGAATGGACTACTTGTCATGTAGGATGGAGAAATGAAAAAGTTTTTATATGATTTTTCTTGTGTGCTAGTGTCAAAGCCTAAACCGGATTTGTTAAACATGCATCTTTGTTTACCAAGCAATACATTTAAGTTATCTCTTCCACATGTGAATTTGCTTAGAATTCCATTTAAATCATCAATTTCATTACTTAGATCTTTGCATGATGTACACGATGATGAAGATGCATGATCATTTGAAGATAGGCATTTGATGCAACCAATGCTAGCATCAAGTAATTTGAGAGTTTCATTTTCATCCTTTAATTCTTTAATCTCATTTTCTAAAGATGCAACTTGTTTTTCCAAACAACTAATAGTTTTTCTTGATGCTCTAAGATTTTTAACATGTTTTAGAGTTTCATTATGCATTTCTTCAAACATGTCAGACAACTCATCATATGAAGGGGAAATAGTAGAGCAAGAAGAGTTTACCTCGGTTTCAGATTCATTTTTGTCCTCATTTGCCATTAAACATATATGTTGGGTTTCTTTACGTGATTTCTCCGATGGCCTTCCATCTTGCATGAAGCATAGGTTTGCTTCTTCCTTGGAGTCATCATCGGAGGAACTAGATTCGTCATCCCAAGCAAGATAAGCCTTCTTGAAGCTCCTTCTATCCTTGCCTTGCTTCTTTTCATTTTTGTCTTTCTTTTGAGCATTTGGACAATCCGATTTGTAGTGACCGACTTTTCCACATTCAAAGCAAGTGACGGTGAGTTGGGAGGATCCTTCATCTTTAGATCTTCTCCTAGGAGGAAATGATGATTTCTTTGTGAAATTCTTCTTAAAGAATTTTCCATACTTTTTTACGAAGAGACTCATTTCATCTTCATCAAGACCATTTTCGGAATCGCCATCTTCTTTTTCCTCATCCTTTTCTTTGCTTGGTGTTGAGGCTTTCAAGGCAATTCCCTTACTTTTTTTGATTGCTTGTTCCTTTAAGCTTATTCTGGTTAGCTCCATTTCATACTCTTGAAGCTTGCCGAACAAGGTTGCAAGATCCATGGTTTTCAGATCTTTTGATTCCGTAATGGCCGTCAACTTGGGTTGCCATTCTCTGTTGTGCACACTTCTCATTACCTTAGAAATCAACTCAAGGTTAGTAAAAGATTTATCTAAAGCATTTAAATGAGTGATAAGGTGTGTGAACCTTCTTTGCATACTTTGAATGCTTTCATTTTCATGAATCTCAAACATTTCAAATTCTCTAGTGAGTGCGTTTAATTTTGTGAATTTAACATCACTAGTTCCTTCATGGGTTATTTGAAGAATATCCCACATTTCCTTAGCATTCTTACAGTTTGAGACACGAAAGTATTCATCACGACCTAAGGCATTTGTGATCAAATTTTGAGCTCTAGCATTCCAATTTCCTTTCTTAATTTCATCATCACTATAATCATCTATATCTTTAGGAACATCTTCATTTTTCTCATTTTTCTTAGTAGGTAGTGTATACCCTTTTTCAACTATACTCCATACTCTTAAATCATTAGATTGAAGAAATATTTTCATTCGACTCTTCCAATAAGAATAATCGACGCCATTGAAAAATGGAGGTCTAGTACTAGAAGATCCCTCAAGGGGCATATCATGGTTTAAAGAAGCCATCCCTTCTCTTGAAGCGGTTAAGCTCTTTACACAAGAGTTCAAGCTCTGATACCACTTGTTGGACAAGTGGCTTCAATACTCAGGAGGGGGGGTGAATTGAGTTTTACAAAATCTTTTCGCAAAGTGCCTCCTTTGATATTTAAAAGACTATTTCTTCAATAAGGTGATTTAATAGTGAGAAGTATAAGTGAAGAGATTAACAAAGTAAGCAAGCAAGTGAATAAAAATGTTCTAAAGAAGCAATTTCAATAATAAAGTAAAGAGATAAGGTTAGAGTAATTGCAAAATAGATGTATCCTGGTTCGGTCACCACCACTGTGACCTACGCCCAGACTGAAGCCGCTCGATCAATTCTTTCACTAACTATCAAGCTTGAGGGTGCTTGACAAACCTCTACAACCTTTCAAGACTTCGGGCTCTTGATGCCTTACAATTTTTCACTC
>JAVKPL010015628.1:0-13127 GCA_032173675.1 Gastrolobium villosum
TTATATGTAGTAAAGTAAAGTGTATAAATAATTTAAGTAAGTCTTCCGCTAGTGTTTCAGTTACGATCACAACTTTTAATTATTACGCTTTTTATATTTTAACTGTTCGCGTAATAATCGGAAAAAGTTTATTCGCATTTTTATTAAATGAATTGCTGTGATTGTAACTGCGCTTAATATCATAATTAATGTTAACAATACCGGTACGTAACGGGCTGTTACCCATGTTGCATTTAAATAAAAAAAATTGTGGCAAAGAATTAGGAATTTCGATTTTCTTGAAAAATAGATACATGGAAATGAGGATATAATTAAGTATATAAGTGAATTGTGTAGGAACTAAATACATTGGGAAAAAAAGGTTACTACTTACTAGCATACTCTTTAACATTATTATTGAGTAAAATCTCATACTTACTCTATTAATGTAGAGTGGATATTATTTTATTGAAAGCTAGCTTTTTTTTTCTTTTTTTCTTTTTTAAACTTTCATTCCTCAACCCAATTAAGGTGAATACATCTGATTTATTATACTGTATAGTCATATATATCAGAAAGTTACATAAGGATCCCCACTAAGCAGTACCATGCAAAGTTACAACAATATGGGAAGCAAGAGACTTCCACAAAAAATTTCTATGCTAAACTCCAATGGTGTCATGTCTTCATGGTCAAAACCAAAGTCCAAGTCCATGTCTTAGTCCAAGTCCATGTCTTCATGGTCAGAACCAAAGTCCAATTCCATGTCGTCATGGTCCAAGTCCATGTTTTCATCGTCAGAAACAAAGTCCAAGTCCATGTTTTCATCATCAGAACCAAAGTCCAAGTCCATGTCATCATTTAAGATTGGTAATCCATGTGAACCTTGTTGATTACTATAAACTATGGGTGCTTGGAATTGAAGTTGACCATTGGTTGAGTTGCTTAAGTTCTGTGCATGACCCAATTGAAGAGTTGTAGAAGAAGGCAACTCTGGCACATTCAGAGCAGCAGGAGTGTCCAATCTACTATTCATCCCACTGGGTGAAGAGGATCTAAAAGGACTGACATTATTAACTTGATGGGTTGCCTTAGAGGTGACTCTTTTCAGACGAATTCTATATTTCTGCAACAATTGCAAAAACCAATAAAGTTCTATAAATGAAAAACTTTGGTTTTATGAAATTAAAGCAGAAAGGAAAAGAAAAAAATACCTGCATATGGCTGGCCACATGCGCTCTAGTAAGATATTTCTCAGTCTTCATCGATTGAAGAATTTTTTTAGGTACAAAATCTGCAATCAAAATAAGATACAACTGTGTCAAACTTAAATCCTGCCATGACATCTGCATTTGATTGCTATCTCTACTCAAATATATAATAAAAGTATTGCTAAAATAAACCGGAAACATCAATTGATTGACCAATTGTAGCAATTAATAACAATTGCTTTGCATTGTAGAGAAAGAACGAATAACTTACCGTCAACACCTAAGTCATTAACAGCAGCCACAAAACCGATGTAGCTCTTCCGTCTAAACAACCTGATCTGGTTCTTCATAACCTTCATCCTCTTCGTAAAGAACAACAGAAGGTGAGTTAAAAAAATAAATAAAAGATTTTTTACATAAAAAATCAAACTGAAAAAAGATGACAGAAAGAACTGAAAACATAGAAAAAAATCTGTTATTATTCCAATCGAAGACCAACATCTAATATTGCCACACACAAAATGAATGAATGAAAGAAAGAATCACAGATATTTTTAAAGAATATCTTGGAAAAATATTTAAATGTTGTTAAATTAAACATCTTGGAAAAATATCTGTTTTGCAATCAATTCTCTCAAAAATCTAAGTGGGGTAAACGTACCTAAATAGTTTTGTTGAATCTAATTTTTTTTTTTATAAACCATGTGTATTTTTTTTATAGGAGGCAATTATGTTTGAGTGGAGAATTAGCTCTTCCAAAATAGATTTTTTGTATTCACAAGGATGTAAACTCAAAATCTTCCTAAAAGGAATCAAGCATATACCACTTGAACCAACTATCTTTAGTCCTTCAAAAATCCTTTGGACTTTGAAGTGTGAGCAACCAAATTTCCAAAAATTTCAAATAATTGGGTAAAGACACATAACTATTTGTTTATCCAAAAAAAAAAAAAATGACACATAACGATTTTATTTAATCTGACAATACCAATTGATAGTCTTTTCCAAGTAAAAATTGCTACCAAAACCAAAATCTTCTCTGCAAGTTCTACTAATTTCTACATATTTATAAGTTTAATTTTGCACACATATAATTGACAGATAAAATTAACAAAAAAAATGTTATGGACCTGTACGAAAGGCCCATATAATCAGCCCACTTGGACAACCCGGCGAAAAGCCCATATAATCTGCCCATTTGGACAACCCGGTGACATTCAACCCGGCTACAGATAACCCCAAGGTAACGAAACGGATTGCATTTAAGACGTGTAACGCACAACACGTTACCAAACGGTAACGGCCGACCAGCTGTAATGACCACCGCGCTATGACAGCTCAGATCCACGTGCGAACCTCGTACATTAGCCCCTATAAATGAAAGGGCGATTTGATGGTAAAGGGACACTCAATTTCAACTCACAATCATCACTATACTATGACCACAATCACACATTTTACTTAGTATTCAACGATCAAGCTAGGTTTAAGGATATCTTTACAATAGATATTCCTGAACAAAAGCAATACGGTCTAGATTAATTCGTCAGCCTAGTTGGGCTAAACATTCCTGTCTCTAAGACAGAACAAAAACATAATTAGAGATGGCGCAAACAATAACAATAATGCTTTGTGGCACATAGTCATACCTTCGTTACTGCAATACGAGAATGGGATGACATGTTGATAATGAATATCAATAATATAGTTATTTCTCTCCTTACTCCTCCTTTCAGCGTTTTGTCGGAACTATGCGTGATTCAACGTATGTCCAATGGAAACAAGTAGATTAATTTATATGAAAATCGATCCTCATGTGATGGTTAAATATAGGGGTGTAAATGGGCCAGGCCGGCCTACCGGTGCCTACGGCCTGGCCTATGAAAAGCTTGGCCCGGCCCGCCATAAATGAAAAATAATGTAACACTATCTCACATAATTTTTATTTTCAATTTTTTTTTAAAAACACAACATCTTTTATAAAATAGAAACAATCAACGTCGATATACAATATCCTGCAAATTAAATCTTAAATTAAACGTATCAAACTATATTAAGGAACGACAATAAATAAATCTATATAATAGAATTAATAACGCCGCCCCCGGGAAACAAAAACAGAAACAAAAACAATTTTGTATTTTTTAGAATAATTAATGAAATAGATGTTTTTTTGTGTTTTAAAAGTTAATAGTCAAAATACAAAACAAAAACAATTTACAGGTGTGTATTGGATTTGATTTTACAGGACTTTAATGTATTATTTTTGGACAAAAATATCTATTGTTATTCAATTAGGATTTTAAATGATTGAAAAAAAAATCATGTGGTATTTGATTAAGATTTTAAAAGATTATTTTAGAGTCCCTCCAAATCTATTAGTTTTCAATCAAGATTTTAAACAAAAGAAAAAAATCTTAATGTATTATTTTTGGACAAAAATATCTATTGTTATTCAATTAGGATTTTAAAGGATTGAGAAAAAAATCATGTGGTATTTGATTAAGATTTTAAAAGATTATTTTAGAGTCCCTCCAAATCTTAGTTTTCAATCAAAATTTTAAACAAAAGAAAAAAATATTAATGTATTATTTTTGGAAAAAAATATCTATTGTTATTCAATTAGGATTTTAAAGGATTGAAAAAAAAATTATGTGGTATTCGATTAAGATTTTAAAAGATTATTTTAGAGTCCCTCCGAATCTATTAATTTTCAATCAGGATTTTAAACAAAAGAAAAAATCTTAATGTATTATTTTTGGACAAAAATAGCTATTGTTATTCAATTAGGATTTTAAAGGATTGAAAAAAAAAAATTATGTGGTATTCGATTAAGATTTTGAAAGATTATTTTAGAGTCCCTCCAAATCTATTAGTTTTCAATCAGGATTTTAAACAAAAGAAAAAAATCTTGTGGTATTCAAAAATTTGACGATTTTAGTGTATTTTCTATTGATGTGGATTTCGTGAGACTTTTTAGTGAGAAACATAAATAAAATTTCTTTCTCACAATATCACCCTAAACCCTAAGATTTCCTGATATTTCTCTATTGCAGTGTCTTTTTATTCTTTTGGCGGATCAACCCGTTTGAAATCGGGTTCCTCTATGGGAGCTTCATTAACTTAAAAACATATTTTTGAGCGATTTTCATCGAAAAATAACCTACAAACAACAACTTAACAATAAAGGTGGCAATATGCGTTGAACCCGACGGGTCAATCCGCCAAAACGGGGCAGGTTGGGATATACATCCCAACCAGCCCCACTTAGTTGTGGATTAAAATAGTTTGATGGCGGGTCGGTGCGGGTTGGCCAGCAAGTCATTTTTTTTTTAGTTAGCATTTTATTTGTCACTAAGATTTTGTGATATAATTTTTTTTTTATTTTAGTACTCTTTTAGAAGAAATAAAGAAGAAAAACTTAAAATAATTTTGTGATTATATATATATATTTTTTGGGTAAACATTAAGCGATTATATTTTATCCTTTTAAGATTTTGTACCCTCCCTTGTATGCATCCAAGAGAGTCGTTTGCTAAGCGGAATTAGAGTCGTTAACGTCACATGAGCTAACAAAGAGTCTCATAGCAGTATACAAATCCGTAAGGCATTTCAATAGTTCTTATAACTTCTGATTGGACGATAAAAAAAATATTTCAAGTGATTTAGAAAGAGCACGCTTGGGGCTTCGCGTGCATATAAAATAATAGTAAATCCGAGTTCGTTTGCCCATAAAAACACCACCCGTAAGGTGCACTGTAAAAATCTCAGCACGTAAATTCTTTTCACAAACGTTTTCCAAAATAGCCGCTGTTCATCAAAGTTCAAGCTAACATAGAGATGATAAAGACTACAGTCATCCAAGAGTACCAAAACATTAATCATTACAGTCATCCAATTAACAAACAGCAACAGTGATAATCCACGCATCAGCAATCAACAGCAAAACATCACTCCTTCAAATGCTTTTACGTCCTCCTGCCATTTTGGAAAAATAGCAGCCCCGAAGGGGTGAGAATAATCCCAGTAGTGTGGCAACAAAACCAGTAATATAACAGTATTAACTAGGCACAAAATCATAAACAGTCACTTCAACATATCCTTGTTCCTTTTCCTTTTTCCTTTTCATCATATTCATATATTGCGTATATAACGCCTTTCCTTTGCGCTTTTAGCACCGTCGTGCGCGCACTTCACAGTGGAATCAAATATCCCTTGGCACCTGAGCTCCATGTGGATTCCAACTGTGGGCCTATGCGGACTGATGCCAAGTGTCCCATACCCCGGTACCTTGGGGATGCCTATATGATGCTTGCTCAAACACATGGTCCTGTACATAACTATTCTAAAACAAGGCCTATATGATTTTGATACATGCATGTCATGCTATGCATTTCACACACAAAGCATAAAAATGTGGTATGATGTAAGATGCATGCTTATATACCTTTCATATAGCCATCACGGCACATATACTTTTCATATGCGTTATGCTGCCACATAACGTCTTTAACTCATAATCATATAGCCATCACGGCACATTTTTGGCAGTTTCCTTTCATCATAATGGAACATAATATTTTTACGGAATATGGAGCATCTTGTCACAATTTTATACCAGTAGTCAATAGTCACATTAGGCAATATCGCCTGACACTTACCTTTGCGTGCCTTAAATATTACCAAACAGCAGCGAAGTATCTCACTTCTTAAGCGCACCTAAATCAATTACAACCAATCATTTACAGTGGCTATTTACAGCAGAAACAGTGAGCATACAGCAGTGTCTTACAGTGGAAAACAGTGAGCATACAGCAGTGTTTTACAGTGGAAAACAGTGAGCATACAGCAGTGTTTTACAGCAGAAAAACAGTGAGCTTACAGCAGTGTCTTACAGTGGAAAACAGTGAGCATACAGCAGTGGTATTTTCCTTAAAAACAGTGGACAGAAACAGTGACGTTTTACAGCAGGAAACAGTGAACGTTTTAAAACAGAAACAGTGACATCTTGGACCTCAAAACAGTGGCAGAACAGTGGCATCAAACAGTGGCATTTGAACGTTTAAAACAGTGACATAACAGTGGCATTTGAACCTTAAAAACAGTGACATTAGTGGTGATATTTGCACATTGAAACAGTGGTATAATTGGTGATTTTTGGATATTAAAACAGTGGCTTAACTAGTGGTTGTTGATCATCAAAACAGTGGCATAATTAGGAGTACTTGAACACCAATACAGTGGCATGAGTAATGATGTTTATGCATCAAAACAGTGGCATGAATGGTACATTTTTTAGCATTAAAACAGTAGCATAAATCATGGTTTTTGGACATTGAAACAGTGGCATGTTATGGACTAAAACAGTGGCATTTTATGCATAAAACAGTGGGATATTATGGACTAAAACAGTGGCATTTTATGCATAAAACAGTGGGATATTATGGACTAAAACAGTGAGCATTTTATGCATAAAATAGTGACATTTTATGCATAAAACAGTGGCATATTATGGACTAAAACAGTGGCATTTTATGCATAAAACAGTGGCATATTATGACTAAAACAGTGAGTGTTTTTATGCAGAAACAGTGGCACATAATGGACTAAAACAGTGAGTGTTTTTATGCAGAAACAGTGGCACATAATGGACTAAAACAGTGAGTGTTTTTATGCAGAAATAGTGGCACATAATGGACTAAAACAGTGAGTGTTTTTATGCAGAAATAGTGGCACATAATGGACTAAAACAGTGAGTGTTTTTATGCAGAAACAGTGGCTTAGGGAGCACTAAAACAGTGGCATAAGTGTGCAGAAACAGTGGCATCAAAATGGTGATTTTGAGGAACCGAAACAGTGAGCATTTTATCCTCCAAACAGTGGCACATTCATAGGGAAACAGTGGCATTTGCATACAGAACAGTGGCATATATATCCCTCCAAACAGTGGCATGTTCATACAAAAACAGTGGCATATATCTTAAGCATGACCATGAGACTTATATGCATACAAATCATCATGAAATAGCTCCACCATTCTACTTTTATCATGCTCATACTTGAATCCAAAACCACACATAATCAAGGAGACATTCAAGCACACACACATGGCTACACAATGAAAGTGTTCTAAGTTCAAGGCCTACCTCTTGAAGCACACACTTCTTGATCAAGAATCACACACCACCTTCTAGCTTTACTACACAACAAGTCCACACTTCCTAGGAGAAGATCTATGTGCAATCAAGGATGAGGAGGAGCAACTTGGACAGCTACCAAAAGGTGAGGAATCAAGACTGAACAGTGAGGTGAAAGTGAGGAGGAAAGCTTACTCTTGCTTGGGACAAAGGCTACGGTTTTGAGAGGTGAGGGAGGGTAAGTGACCAAGGTTTTTCTTTCTCCAAGAGGCTTGTAGTCACGGCTAGAGAGGGAGGAAATGAGGAAGGAATTTGGCTGCACTTGTGCAAGGTGAAGGAGGCCTCTTGTGCGCACAATTAAAGGGAGAGGAGGGGAGGTTGCAATGATTAAACATCATGAAAATTCTGGTTGCTTGAAGAAGTGGGGCTGCACACAAGGTTGCTTCTAAAGTACTCTATTCACATTGTTACGATCTCGGCAAGTGTACCGAATCGCGCAAGTAATACAGTGATAAATCACAGTTCGTATCCACAGAGAGTGTGTTTAAATCAATTAAAAATCTTTCTTTTAAGATTAAATATTTCAAAAGGGTTTTGACACGAATGTCAGGATTGTGTGGGAAATTGATTTGTAAATTTAAAATACTTGTTTTTGGTTCTTTTTTGAATAAGAATTGAAATAAGGGTTTAAAATATATGAGAAAAGCGCTGTAGTAGGGAGCACTCACCAATGATCCCCACCTTTTACTCTGGATTAAGTTAAGTATTAATATATAAATCGTGAACTTAGATAATTATCAGATAAAAGTATCAATAGTTAATTCTCAATCCCTTGAGGAATTAACCCTTTAATCTCATATAGAACCCTAATTCCTTGAGGTGCCCTATATGAGATCAAGCATAACGATCGATAATTGAAACATCTACAATATGAATCATGTCTATGTCTAGATCATGTTCATACCGTCGTTCTATCCCCTTTCCGGATTAAAGACCTCAGATCCCTCTTGTTGGCCCTAATCCTCAGATTTATTATTACTTACTAGATTGATCGGATCTAATAATAACAATAACAATACGAACAGAATAGAACGAAATTCAAAAGATAAATATATTCATAAAAACTCAATCCATCGTATTAGGGGTTCACAAGGGTTCGTGACCCTAACTACAGCAAAAGAGGTTCTAGCCAACCATTATCATGGCTAGAATCCAAAATTCAATTGAAAAACAAAAACTAAAAGAACTACAGAAAGGTAGAAGAAGAGATCTCTCTCAGAACTTCCGCCTCCGAACGATCTCAGATGTGTAGAATATCAGATGATCTCCTAGGGTTGCCTTATGCCCTTTTTATAACTTGAAAAATCCTCCTTTCCTCGCAACTGACAGCTGTCTTTCTAAATGCCACGCTTGGAGCGCAGGATTCACGCTCCAAGCGTGGAGCTTCTGCCATTTTAGCTTTCTCCACGCTCCAAGCGTGGAGTTCCACGCTTGCAGCGTGGACTCACTGTTCTGAAGTCTCCTCCCACGCTTCAAGCGTGGATTCCTACGCTTGGGGCGTGGGGCTTCTGTCTGATTCTTCTCCTTACTCCTGTATTTGTTATTTTCCTCCTGTAAACATGAAGAATTTGAGTGAGAGAGTGTCTGACAATTTTATTCAATAATTTCACCACATATACACTTGATATACAGTTTTAGATCTGATTTCCTGCTGTTTTTGATCTATAAAAGTATATATGCTGGGAGCATATCAAACAATTCCCAGATTTAAACATTGCTGTCCTCAGCAATAAACTGATTCAAACTTAGAATTTCGTACAGTAGTGTTTCAACACAATATCAACCAAACACTTGAAGAAACCATTATGTCATGCCTGACTGAATTCTGCAAGAATTCTGATGATGCCATCAATTCTCTGCAATTTCATGAATGTAATCTGAACATCCCTCACCAAGACAAACTATATCACTCTCACTCTTGTGTTTTTAGGGTGTCAGACATACATAACCATCACAGCTGAAACACTACCATAGGCTTGATCATATTCTCAATATCCTTAAAATTGAAGGATTCAAACACATGCATTTAACTGATCAAAGGACTTTCAATGGTTTTAATTTGGCCTGGCTAAGGTAGGAATTTTGTATGGAGAGTGGCTTCAAATGCTATGAGATTGACACTGAGAGCTTATCAATTTTGCTCCACTAACTCGCCCACAGAATTTCGGGAAGTCAATTCCTATGTTTGACCAATTTATTCACACTGCTTCACCCGCATGTTTTTCTTTTTCCTTTTTCTTTCTCTTTCAATCTGCTTAGTGTAGTGGAGCTTACCTTAGATATTTTCTCTCTTTTTGAGAAAAATCAGTAATTCAATCTCACTTAAGGTAAGTTCATCATGGATAGGTTAAGCAACAATTTTGTAATCACCAATGAATAGGTTCAAACCTCAAAGGGATAACAATGGAAGATTAAGTATACAGGTGAGCTTTTATGGCCAGAGCTATCAAGAACAATTTGCCTTATCATATCAGTTAAAATGCATGCCTTGTAGAGAAACAAACCAAGTTCTAGAGTGCCAGTACAGTGAGGCCTCTCAGAAAAAATTTTACTGTCTAGGCTCAAACCTCAAAGCTATGATTTCAGACTAGAATTCACAGAGATATCAGGCATATCATCAATCTTAGCACATAATTTCAGACAGACGAACAATTCTAATCTCTACTCATGCCAAGTGACATCATGCCAAAACTTTCAAAGCTTAATGTACTTCCTAAGATGAATTCAATCATTTGTTTAAGGAAGCAACATCTAAATCTGAGATTATCAATAGGCATATTCCAACAACCAACATACATACAGGCATATTTCAAAAAATTTTGCTGAATTTTTAAAATTACTTAAGCTAAGACAGATATTTCAACTGAAAATGTGAGTTGGTTCGAATATCTCCCCTGAAATGAAGTGTGGTTCCACAATTGCAGCTACATTGCAAGAACAGGTGGGCAAGGTCATCCACCATTCCCAGATTTTAGAAATTGCTGTCCCCAGCAATAACTAAGTTCAATCGATAAGAACGGCTGCGCAATTAAAGCACACATCATTAACAATAATATATCAGCAAAACATTGAGAGAGAGCCTGAGATGTTCATATCCAAAAAGTACTTGACCCTAACAAAATCCTATTGGTCATTTAAAACAAAACACAAAATTTAACAATGTCCGAAAATAAATAAAAGTAACAACAGCCAATGATCAATCCTCCATATTATGCTGCTGGAAGGAGCTAGGAGGATCTGCTGGATCAATCCCCATCTTCAAGCACATGGCCTTCATCATGGCATGCATCTCGAGTATGATCGGAGAGTCCTCATAGAGTGGCTGACGAGCAGATGAGGATGCTGCTGATGTCTGGGATGCTGGAGGTGCCTGAGGTACTGGCGGATCCTGTGGCTCTGGTGGGGGTATAGGATTTCCCTGGCTATTGAGAAGCCATACTGCATGTTTTTCAGATTCCTTGTAATATCCTTCCAAGGCAGGCTTTGTCATAGGCTTTTCAGCCTTTACATCCAATGGCTCATTAGCAGGAATTTCAACCCCAGCTTTAATACACAGCTGAGAGATTAAAGAGCTGTGAGCCAATAGATTATTTTCCTTGCTCTGGGTTATCATGTGGACAATCCTGTCAGATAAAATGGCAGCAATATTCAAATTTTTATCCCCCATCAGCACGTAATATAGCACAGCCCTCTCGACATTAACATCACTTTTGTTTGTAGAAGGGATAACGGTTGCATTCACAAAAGTGTGCCAGCTGATAGCCTCACCAGTAAGGCTGAGCCTAGTAAATTTTTCGGGTACATTTGTGAGACCCGGCCTAAATTTCCATTCAGAGAATGGACTGGTGATCTTTTCCCGAACTTCATCAGCTATGATGGGCATTTCTTCCCGATAATATCCTTCTACCGGCTGCATCAGATTGAATAGTCGGGCAAACTCGCACTCAGCCGTAGGATCATACGAAGTCTGGAGGAATTCTTCAATTGTCGCCGCATCAAATGGCACTTCTTTCCCCCTCACCCAACTCTTTCGGGTGGCATTGACCATGTTCTTATCAGCATTGGCAATAAATTCCCTGAGAATGCGCCCAGAACTGTCTTGTGGAAAAGTGACCAATGTCCTCCAGTGTCTCTTTTGAACCACCGAATAAATATTGTCAAAAAGTAGGAGACTCCCCAAATCGAATCCCCTTTCCTTGATGACATTTTTATTCAGCAGTTTAGTGTCATACACGTCCTGCTTTTCAGCGGACAGAAATCTTCTGGGATCAAAATTTGTGCGGGGTCTTTTTGCAGTAGACGACCCTTCTGTGCTTTTTTTCAGTCTTTTCTCCTGAAACTCAGAAAAGTTCCCAATACATTTGCACAACAAATATTATCAGCAGACAGATTCATTTCATAATATCATTCAGCCCAATTCCCAGATTTAAATTCAACCATCCACTCAAATAAATAATCCCAACCCCATTAATCATGCCAAACAATACTTGTATCAAAACACTTTCTGACCAACATATCATTAATATCGAACAAATTCGACATCATTTTACCAGCATTCAATCCCAATCTGAACAAACACATACCACATGCAATCCATTACAACTATCGAAATCATACCCCTCCTATACTTGCAATCATCATCAAGCAATGAAAGAAAAGAAATAATGGATGTGTACCTTTTCTCCAGCCATTTTGATGGAAACTTATGTAGAATTTTAATCTTCACGTGAACAGTGGAGAAGAAAGACTATGGTGGAGATGATGGCGGTGTGGCGGTGAATAGTGGCGGTGAACAGCGACGGTGTGCGGTGTGTGGTGGTGGCTGAGGAAGAAGTGGTGGTGTGTGGTGGTGGTGTGGTGAAGTGGTGGAGTGGAGGTGCAGTGGTGCGGTGGTGTGTGATGGTGTGAAGTGGTGGTATGGTGGTGTGAGAGAATGGGGAAAGGAAAGGGAAGGAGGGAGAGGGAGATGAAGGAGAAGAGTGAGGAGGGAATAGGGGGTAGGTGGAGGGGGGGGAATAAAAGAAAGAAAATATAAGAAAAAGGGGAGGGGATGAGCCGCGGCGCTTGGGATTAGGGTTGCGCAATTAAAACCCTATCCACGCTGCAAGCGTGGGATTCCACGCTTGAAGCGTGGACCTACTGCCTCTGACGTTCCAAATTCCTTGTCCACGCTGCACGCGTGGGGTTCCACGCTTCAAGCGTGGACCTACTGTCTGTTGACCTTTCAAATTCCATCCCCACGCTTCAAGCGTAGGGTTCTACGCTTGGAGCGTGGGACTACTGTTCCCTTTTGAATTTCCTGCGCTGCAAGCGTGGGTTCCCACGCTTGAAGCGCAGACTTGCTGTCCTTGACCCTTCAAATTCCTTGTCCACGCTGCAAGCGTGGGGTTCCACGCTTGGAGCGTGGACCTACTGCCTGTGTGTGGTTCTTGCGCTGCAAGCGTGGGTTCCCACGCTTGAAGCGCCCAGCTTCTGTTTCAAACCTCTTTTCTACGCTCCAAGCGTAGGTTTTCACGCTTGGAGCGTGGAACCTCTGTCACAATTTTCTTTTCTCTGCTTGAAGCGCAGAGTTCTACGCTTCAAGCGTAAACTCTCTCGGGTAGCATTTTCACTTCCTTCTTTTATTCAATTTTTTTTATTTTTCTCTGGTTATCTAAAAAAATGAAAACAAGAAACAATAAAAGGATAAAAATGTTGGGTTAGCAATACAATCTAACCAAGTGCTAGACATAACAACATA
>JAVKPL010015629.1:0-5000 GCA_032173675.1 Gastrolobium villosum
ATTGGTATTTGGAAAATCTTGTCATTTACCTGTAGAGTTGGAACATAAAGCTTTTTGGGCAATCAAATTCCTAAATTTTGACCCAACAAAAGCTTTTGAAAAAAGGCAGATTCAGTTAAATGAGCTTGATGAGTTCAGGAACTCTGCATATGAGAGTGCTAGAATTTACAAGGAGAAAACCAAAAAGTGGCATGATAATAAAATTACTCACAAGGAGTTTGCTCCTGGCCAACAAGTTTTGCTGTATAATTCTCGTTTGAGGTTGTTTCCAGGAAAATTAAAATCAAGATGGTCGGGTCCTTATGTGGTGAAAACAGTTTTTCCTTATGGTACAATAGAAATATCACCACTGAATGAAGATAGACCTTTCAAGGTAAATGGTTCGCGGTTAAAATTCTATCATGAAGGAATTGTCTCACACGATACCGTGACTCAATACCTCAACTCTGTTGGCACGTGAAGAGGTAACCGTCAGGCTCGTGACGTTAAACACGCGCTTATTGGGAGGCAACCCAATAATAAAAAAAAAATAAAAAAAAAAAAATAAAAAATAAAAAAAAACTTTTCATTTTCTTTTGTTTCATTTCCCATTCCAAACACACAGTTCATATCATTCATGGCACCAAAGGTATGTTTCCTTATCTTCTTATAGTTGGTTTTCTATGTGAATATGATTTATTTGTCACTGAGGATCACACAGAACAAAACCGGAAGACGGCGCAAGGCCACCGGACAGCCGCACAAGGCGGCGCAAGGCGGCGCACAGAGCGCAGGGCCGCGCAGGGCCGCGCCGGGCCGCCCGACGGCGCAGCGCCGCGCATGGCCGCGCAACAGCGCCCGGCCGCGCGCAGCGCGCCGCGCGCCGTGGCGCCGCCCGGCGCCTTGGCGCCACTCCGCGCCGCAGCGGCGCCTACCCGCGCCTTGGCGCCACCCCGCGCCCGCGGCGCCACCCCGCGCTCGCGGCGCCTCCCAGCGCCCGCGGCGCCTCCCGCGCCCGCGGCGCCTCCCCGCGCCCGCGGCGCCTCCCCGCGCCCGCGGCGCCTCCCGCGCCCGCGGCGCTCCTGCGCGCCCGCTGGATCTCGCGAAAAAAAAAAAAAAAAAAAAAAAAAAATAATAATAAAAAAATTTTTGTTATATTATCTGAGATTAAATCTGGGAATGGTATGTGCAGGGTGTGGCTAGAAATATTTCCAATATTTATACCATCTGCATGTATATTTAATTAACTGATTTGATTTGAGATAAATCTGGGAATTATCTGTATTATGGCTTGGCTGTATTTCTGATTTTCAGACTTTTAAGGGTAAGGAACCAGCTGCTGCTAGTAAAAAAAAGAGAAAAATTTCTACTCTGGATGAAAGCAGATTTCTGCACATGGAAGCTCAGAAGAGATTCTACGATTCATATGCAGACAAAGGTTTTATTCCAGAAAGATGTATTTCTCTGGATCTACCTCATGACAATCCCATCATGAGAACTATCCAAAGGAGGAAATGGGAGAAGCTGGTAGATTACGCTGAACTAGCCCCCAGCTCAATTGTGAAGGAGTTCTATGCAAATGCTGATTTGGAGGAAATACACAGAACCAGGACTTCTTGGGTAAGGGGAGTTGCAGTTCCCTTTGATTCAGCTACCATTGAGGCATTCCTGCAAACAAGTTACCATTCTTCTACGACTTGCGATTATGTTAATCTTTATAATCGCATGTTGCCTATTATGGGACGCAGGCAATATCCGGAGGAATTTCCTCAACTAACTGAGATGGTGCGACTCAGGATAACTCAACCATTCTCAGAATGGGAAAATAAATATGGGGGAATTCCAGAAAAGTTACGCATGTCACACCTGACTGGTGAATGCCGTTTCTGGCATTGTTTTGTGAATGCTAACATCTTGCCCTCCTCTAATCTATCAGATGTGAATATTGAGAGGGCATCTCTCTTATATATACTTATTGGGGAAGAAAGATTGCATATTTCTGCTGCCCTATCTGATAGAATTTGCCATATGATAACAAGGAGTAGGCAAAAAGAGCGTCTGGGTTTGGCTTCCCTCATTACAAATTTGTGTATTCGGGCCGGTGTGCTTATTCCTGAAGATGAGGAGTTTGATATTAGACCTGCATCTACATTGACTCTGGACACATACATAGATCACTGTGATAAATCTGATGTTGATTTCAGAAGTAGAGGCCGCAAAGCTGGTAGGCCTCCTTCTCCACGTGTTCCGCATATGTCTATTATACCTCAGTCGGATGCTTCAGAAGCACACTATGCTCATACGACTCCAGTTACTACACAAGGGCCTCCTCCTGCTTATGATTTTTATGAGATGCAACAACAGCTTTCACAAATGTTCATTCAGAATCAGCAGCAGTTCAAGCGTATCTCTATTCAGAATGAGAAACTTCTTATGCAGGGAGAGTACTTTCAGCAATTCCTGGAGCATGCATATCCTACTGTGCCATTTGAAACATTCCGACCGGTGTATCCCGAAGTTCCTCCTCCTTTTGTGTATCAAAACCCTTATCCTGCCCCGGCTCCAGCTGATGTTCCTATGCCTTCACAGCCATTTATTGACCCAGAGCTGTATCGTCCTGCTCCTGATCCATTCCAAGATGCTCGAAGGATGGCAACGGAAGATTCTGAAGATGAGGACGATTGATGTCTCCTACGGATGGAGATATATTGTATTTAGCTTAATTTGTAGTTAGGGTCAATTATTTTCTTTTTGTTAGATTATTCCTCAAACATTCGGATATTTTGATGTGTGCATTATAGTTTCTTCTATATGCCACTGTTTGTTCTATTGTGCAGGTTTTCAGTCATTTTTGTGGTCTAATTATTGCTGAGGACAGCAATACTCTAAATCTGGGAATGGTTGGCTTGCACCTTAGAACTTCAATTCTTCGATCAGGGGAGATATTCTAACTTTTGTAAATTATTTATTTTTAGTTATTTTTATAGTTATTTTGTGTTATCTAAAAAAAAAAAAAAAAAAAAAAAAAAATGGTGTGTTTTGAACAAATCCCAGGTTTAAATGTGCTTATCTTTTTAATGTACATGATTAAATTCTTGGAATATATTGTATGACTTTCTGACATGACATTGCATAGGCATAATTAGATTACATGATTGCTTAGTTGTCTGAATTAAGATTGTGAATTCTGATAATGTCTGAAGTCAATTTTCTTGAGTCTACATTGATACCATAGCTGTGAGGTTTTGAGCCTAAACACTGAAATTCTTGTTGAAAGGCCTCACTGTTGTAATACTCTAGAACTTGATTTGTTTCTCTGTAATGCATGCATTGATTGATATGACAAAGGCATTTTGTTCTTATTAGCTATTGGCCAAAATAGCCCACCTGTATGAAATTTTCCCTTGCTAGCCCTTTTGAGCCTGAATTGATTTATTGTGAAATGACCTGTGGCCTGATTAATGGCTTAGCCAATATCCATATAACTTACCTTGGTTGAGATTGAATCACTGAAAGTATTGGAAATAAAGTAAAGAAAGTGAGGTAAGCTCCACAATGGTCAAAAAAAAAAAAAAAAAAAAAAAGAGGCAAAAGAAAAGGGAAAAAGAAAAAGAAAGCAAGAAAAAGGAAAAGAATAAAAGGTGGCAGGAAGGAATGAATTCCCGGAATTCTGTGGGAATGTTAGTGGAGCAAAACAATTGAGTTGAAATTGTTAAAAATGAAATAATATCAGTTTTCAATCTCTTGGTTGTTTGAGCTACTATCCAAATTTTCCTACCCATTACCCCAGCCAAAGTTACAACCTGTGAAGTCCTTTTGATCAATTAATGCATGTGTTTGATTCTTCAATTTCAAGAATTTTGTAGAATATAATCAAGCATATGGTAGTGTTATAGCTTTGAGTAATTGAGTGCTCATGATACCCTTAAAACACTGAGTGTTGAGTGAACATTATTTATCTGTGTGAGGGGTAATCAATGTAGATTTATATATTTAAGAAGCTGATGGCATTATTGGAAGTTCATGATATTTAGTCAGGCATACATGGCATATTGAGTCTGAGAGTGACTATGATCGTTATGTTAGATTAAGTGAATATTTCCTGGATTAAGTCTTTTACATTGCTGGGGACAGCAACGTTTAAATCTGGGAATGATTTGATGTGCCTCTGGCAGGTGTGATTTTTCTGTGATAAAATTGACAAGAATTGAGTCATAAGAGAGCAAATTAAATACATATTGGCTAATTATATTGATTCTTTGAATGTCAATAATATTCACATTTTAATTGTATTTTTACAGGGAAATTATAGCACACTATGAGTTCCAAGCATGACATGGGTTGCAGCGAGCACATCAAAGTGGCGCTAGGTAGCAACAAAGTGGCGCTCCTCAGCGCAACAGGACGGATATTTTCCCGCGGCTAAGTCCCGGGTGATGCTCGTGCTGCCGGGTATCGAGTCACGAACTTGTCTTGCCCAGCGCCAACGACCATGACTCTCCATGCCGGTCCTGGTCTTAAGTCATGTTGGGTCACAGACCCAGTCACTCGACGCCGGATGCTTGACTGGGTGCCCCGACGTGGTGCGCCGGATGCTTGACTGGGTGCCCCGGCGAGGGTGGTGCCCGGGGAGGTGCAGGACTTGGCGCCTGACGCGGCGCACCCTGTGCCAGGCGAGGTGCACCGGATGCTTCACTTGGCGCGCCAGGCGTGGTGCTCCTGGTGCCTGACGAGGCGCACCCGGCGCCAGGCGTGGCGCACCGGATGGCGCCAGGCGTGGCGCACCTGGTGCACCGGATGGTGCCTGACGAGGCGCCAGGCGTGGCGCACCTGATGCCCGGCGTGGTGCACCGGATGGTGCCTGACGAGGCGCACCTGATGCCCGGCGTGGTGCCCCGGATGGTGCCTGACGAGGCGCACCCGGTGCCAGGCGTGGTGCCCCGGATGGTGCCCGACGAGGCGCACCCGGTGCCAGGCGTGGCGCTCCTGGTGCCTGACGAGGCGCACCTGATGCCCAGCGT
>JAVKPL010015630.1:0-13017 GCA_032173675.1 Gastrolobium villosum
TGTGCTTTTATTTTTATTTCTTTTTTTTTTTTTAATCTGTGGGACTCACTCAAACTGGATCTGCTGAAAGACTTAAACTTTTGCCGTTAAAGGAGAACTATAAATCTCATAAATATATACATGTGGCATTTGATACAAAAGTGTGTGGGCTAGATAGTTACAATGATTTCACAAAGCACGGACTCTAAAATATAGGAGTGATCTGTTAATAGAAAAACTAATTTAAGAAAAATATATATGTGAAGTTTAAAATGTTGAAGTCTTCCACGGAACAGAAGTCAACAAATTTTTATTTGGTGTTGTTATGTACCGGCAGAATGAGCTTCAAGAGTGGACTCGCAATTCACTCCAAACCCACTCTCAAGTATGAAATTCTTTATACAAGTGATAGGTTTCACCGGCAGGTAAACTTTTTGAAACCCTATTATTATTGTGGTTGTGCACACATGAGAACATTTTCTATACACCTAAGATGGCAAAACGGGCTCAGCTGGCGGGATGAGTTTTTCAACCCATCTGAGAAAATGGGGTGGGGCGGATTATTTTTTGGCAGGTTGATGGTGGGCCGAAATGGATCAGTGTAAAATAAGTTTAGACTGACGAGCCAACCCGCCCAACCCGCCAAATGAGCCGGGACAGGCTGACTCATTTTTTAGCGGGTTGATGGGAGGGTGTGGCGCGGCGCTTGGATTAGAATTTTTTTATTTTGATTGCGAGTTGGCATCGAATCAACGGTGCCATGGTGCCACGGTGTACCTAATATATTTCGATACACACACCACCCTTAAACTCTCTGTCTTCCCATCGTGGACAATAATCTACCACAACTAGTTACTGTCTCCTCCGTATACCGTCAATCCACATATCCAACCCTTGTCCTCAAGGACCAAATAGGTGTTAAAGTTTTATTGTAGAAAAAAGAAGAAGCAATATTCCGCTGCTTGTGTGAACTGTTATGTCAAAATGGCACAACATGATTCCAGAATCAACAATAACACATTTCCCATAAGAGTTTATCATCTATAATTTAACCAGAAAAAATTTATTACACTTACAACATTTTGTGACTCGCAGCAAAAAAAACTCCGACACGCAAAATGAATCTCTATAACATAATACAAATATTTTTCCTATAACATAACTCTTATAAAACTCGTCCCATAATTATCTCTTAATATTTCTTATTACAAAACTGAAAGAACTTGTCATCTATAACGTCTGGCATGGGCCCAGGCCCACTCAACCAACACTACCCAAATGGGCTTCAAGCAAGGAGAGTAACCAGACAACCCCAAGACACCAACTTTAGTTGGGCTATCTAATGAGGAATCATTAGATGATAACTATATATAGTGACTCATTGTCTTGTAGACGATTTTTGTTCTCTTGTCAACCGTTTTCTATGTTAGGTTAGGTTCACCGATGAGGCTGGAGAGGTAGGTTTTTGTCCTGAACTTCCAACTTCATCTTCCTTGAGGAGTTTCAGAATGTTCTGCAAATTTTTCACAAATCTTTATTTGGTGGTTAAAGCTCACATTGAGTCTACAACCAAGACGTTAAGGGAAAAAATAATAATAAAGGTGGAAAATGGCTGTGTGAACTAACTAAATTCAGGTTAACGCTTGTTGATATTTTTGCATAATATTATTTTCTTTCGTTTTACTTTATAATTTTCCATTGATAAATTTTATTTTTAATATTATCTTGCATAATCATCCTAATTCAAAAGATTATATGAATACATCAAATCAATCCCACCTCTTGACAAGCTTGCTCTGGTTTTTTGAAAAGGACCATGCCAACGGGAATTGAGTTATTTAACTCAATCAACCTCTAACAATAAAACACAATTTAAGAGAAAACATGATCAAGTTAAAACTAAGAACCATTGAACAGAGTTGCAAATCGTCTCAAACAAGCAAAGATATATTTGATGATTCCACGAGTCTTAACAACGAATTGCTAAAATGGATTTAACCAAAGAAGAATGCTTGATTGTAGCATATAAGATATTACTGTTTGACTATATATTTTTATGGGATCTCATACGGCTTTTGATCCTTTTGCTCTCAAACAATTAAATAATAACCATTTTATTCCTATCCAAAAATATTCCATCATCCGTCTCTTATTAAATCGATTAAACAGGTGCAGATGAGTGAAATATTTTTGAATAGGGACAAAATGAATTACTATTTAACTATTTGAGGACAAAAAAGTTATAAAAAAAAAACAATGTGATATAGCAATTTCTATGAAGATTATCTAATTTAGTTTACTTCGTTTCTTTAAAAAATTTATTTGAAGCAATTTATTTATGACAATAAAGTGAGGACTTGAGAACTTTAATATTTAGTGACTTTATTCCTTTAGATATTTGTTTATAGCAATGACATGTTATTCACAAGTATTCCTTCAATTTTATTTTGTAGATTTAGATGTTAATAACTATGAATAATGTAAAATATGAGTTATTTTTAAAATATTTATTTTATTTGTTTTATTAGTAATTCATGTTATTAACATTTTTTTGTTAAAATTATGTCTTTTAAAATTTTAATAATAAAAAATAAAAAATAAATATATAAAATAAAAATAGATGTTTTAAAATTATTTTGTAACAAATATTTTATAAAATTATGTTATGAAGAATATTCTTATCCAGTTATATCATATCCTAATACTAACTGTTCACCTTAAATAAGAATTAAGATAGTATAATTATATCAAATTGCCACATGAAATACAAAATAAGAAAACATGCTTTATCAAACTCATATACTTTCCTATTTTTATCCTTCTCTCTTATTTTGTTCTCTTTATCCGATTGTGTGCCCATAGAGCCGGGGAAACAGGCTCGGATCGGCGGGATAACCCGTCAAATGAGGTGGGACGAGTTGAGTTTTTCAACCCATCTCAAAAGCGGAGTGGAGCGGAGCGGACTCATTTTTTGGCGGGTTGATGGCGGGCATAGGTGGGTCGAGACGGGTCAGTGTAAAATAGGTTCGGGCTGGCGGGCCAACCCGCCAAACGGGATAGGGCAGACTGAGTTTTTCAGCCCACTTTCAAAAGCAGGACGAGGCGAGCTGACTCATTTTTTTGCGGGTTGATGGCGGGGTGGGGCAGACCACCCACTTTGCCACCTCCCTTATTTGTATTTTTTGCGTTTCAGCCTCTCACAAGCAAGGCTTTATACAAATAAAGCTTAAACTCCAGCTGAAAGGTTACTTTTGTTTTAGCATTTGGTTCTTCAGCCTGTGGATTAAGCCAAGTGAAGAATACATTTTATACAAACCTGGCAAGCAAAATAAAGTTCCTAGAACGAATCTGATGCCATACTGATTATTTTTCTTTATTCCTTTCATATCCATCACTTTATTTATATATATTTTTTTTCACATGATTTTCTACGAACCACCCTTGCAACTTCTTTAGCATTTCCTTTCACACTACATAAATATTTTCTTCTAACTATAAAGTCACAGATTATATCTCTTTCAATTTTGGACAACATAGTTGAAGATGCCATGGGCAACCTCTTTGGTAAAAATAAAAAGCGTGACAATCAAAATTCCAGAAGAATCTCCTCCACCACAAGTAGTGTATCATCCCAAATCCCAACTCATCAGGAACATCATCATCTACTACCGTCATATCCACCACCACGGTCACAACTACCGCCGCCACCGCCACCGGCACGAGCGCAATCTATGTCTAAGAAATCAAGTTTTAGGACACATAATTCAGGACAGAGCTCAGCAGTCAGGGAAAAAACAAAGCAATCTGCCAAGAAGTATGCTTTGATTCTTGATAACTTCACTACCCTTGAACAGGTATGCTTCTCTTCCTTTCATTAACAAATTAAGAATATATATGTATGAGTTTCCCTTTGCTTATGCTACTCTTGTTGGTTCATTCTCTTTGAGATTTCTTCTTTTAACTTTGTTTTTTATGTTCAAAGTGTGCATATCATGGATTTTACATATGTTTTTGGAAAGATATATAGTTAACTCTTTTATGGTTGGTAAATATGGATTTTGTATTTTGCTTCCCATATTCTGATTTTTAGAACTTGGCTGGTAATATATAATTTTAAAAATTTATATTCATATGTTTGCTAAGAACATTAATTTAAAACCCAAGTGAGGATAAGAAGACAGAAAAACTAAAATCCAAGAGCAATTGCAAGGTTAAATTCCTTTTGATTTCGAGTCTGAATGTTTCCTAATATCAAAAGAGTCTTTCCTAATATAAATTTAATTGCATTCGAACTGAATTACGGGATTTGGATAAAGAAAAATACAAGTATCTAAAAAGAACACTTGATCAACTAAGAAAGATGGACACAGTCGATTAAGGATTGAGTTCATGCTCCATAAAGGACCATAAAGGCGTGAGTTCAATTTACACTCATTCATTTGAGGATTTTGTTAGTGATGCGATTTATAAATATTTTGTACTACTTTACAAAAATTCTCAAAAGAAGATCGAGGAGTCTGTCTTAATTATAATAGGATAAGAATATCTAACGCCATTTAAACTTACCTTTAAGAGAGAAAAAAATTCGATGATTCAATTAACATAAACTTGAGCACTTATTTACAGTGGGATAGTGATCAAAGTGTCACACTTGGACAAGAAAAATTACCAGACTGTCACGCCAATAGTAAATTTTACCAAAATGCCACGCGACATAATTCGCTACACAGTGTAGCGAAATATGTCACGTCATGATGCACATAACCAAAAATGACACATGTCAAATTTTGAGAAATTCGCTACATAGGGTAGTGAGTTTCTCAAAATTTGACATGTGGAATTTTTGGTTCTGACGTGGCATATTTTGCTACATTATATAATGAATTATTTGCATGCATAATTCGCTATATTGTGTAGTGAATTATGTTACGTGATATCTTGATAAAATTTACTGTTGACGTGACGGTGACCATCCCTATTTATAGCGTGTAGTTGTAGCATTTCCCAATGTGTTAGGAATGTTCTAGCCTCTAGGTCAGTAGTCATTTAAATTTTTCCGTTCAAATGTCACTCGTCATTTTCGACTTAAATGTCGTCTTGGAATTTGTTTCTAAATATATGGAAGTCTAGCCCCATGCTTCACGAGAGCATCTGACATGGTTGTTGTTTGCGACAATTTAATATTACCTAATCCATGTTTAATTTTGACTATTTTTTTGCACAGTTTTTACTTTTTAGTTCTATATTATTTTCAATATAAAATAAATTAATCAGTATATACGTATATTCTAATTAATTTATTTGAGTAATATTTGTAACAAGATTTATACTCTGATTTTTACGTTAAAGTGATGTGATAATTTAAGAATGTTTTAAAGTTCAAACTGAACACTGAAATTGTGATTCAATAAGTTAAAAAATACAATTTGGTTTAAACAAAGATAAATTTGGTATTTTGATTGTGTTACTGTTATATTCAAAAGAAACCTTTAAATAGGCAAACGAATACAAAGGCTACCGTACTAGAATCGAGGAGCAAAACAAACTCCTAAACAAAAGCAAAACAAACTCCTAAACGAATGCTATCTATAGTTACAAATAGAATCTCTAAGATCCTAACAATCTCTAATATCTAAATAATCTAATATCTAAACAAACTAACAATCTCCAATACTCCCCCTCAAATTGGAGCATGTAAGAATGAAATGCCCAACTTGGAAAGAAATCCAAGGAACGTGCGCTGTCCTAAGGCTTTGGTGAACAGATCTGCAAGCTGGGCAGAGGAACGAACATGAGCAGTAACTATGGTATTTGCCATGATATGGTCACGCACAAAATGACAATCCAATTCAATATGTTTCGTTCTTTCATGGAAAACTGGGTTTGCAGCTATATGTAAAGCTGTCTGATTATCACAAAATAATTCCATAGGAGTCGAGTGAGAGACACCAAGGGCGGCAAGGAAGGATTTAAGCCAAACTAGTTCTGCGGTAGCGGCTGCCATTGATCTGTACTCCGCTTCGGCTGATGAACGAGAGACAGTTACTTGTTTCTTCTTTTTCCAAGAGATTGGTGAACTTCCCAACATAATAAAGAAGCCGGTAAGAGATCTTCGAGTGAGGGGACACGACGCCCAGTCTGAGTCGCAGTATGCATGGATTTTAAGATCACAATCTGAGCGCAAAAGGAGGCCCTGTCCAGGATTTAGTTTAACGTACCTGAGGACCCGTATGACTGCTTCGAAGTGTGCTTGTTTAGGATGCTGCATAAATTAGGAGAGGATATGAACCACGTAGCTCAAGTCTGGCTTTGTAATGGTAAGGTAAATTAACTTCCCAATCAGTCTCCTATATCGTTCAGGGTTCTCACATGTTGGCCCTTCCTCCAAAGCCAGGCGATGATTTTGCTCGATAGGAGAATGTGATGGTTTGCATCCACTAAGACCTGCCTCAGAAAGAATGTCTAAAGCATACTTTCGCTGACATAAGAACAAGCCCTTCTTGCTACGGGCAATTTCGATACCTAAGAAGTATTTCAAGTGTCCCAGATCTTTGATCTTGAAGCACCGATTGAGGTAGGCTTTCACGTCACTGCATGCTTGTGTGTCATTCCCTGCCAAGATGATATCATCCACGTACACTAAAAGGGCCAAGAAAGTGGCTCCTCTCTGAAGTGTAAACAGTGTGTAGTCCGCCCTTGATTGGACAAAACCATACGTTGTCAAGGATGTGCTCAGTTTGGAGAACCAGTTTCGCGGAGATTGTTTCAAGCCGTAGAGAGATTTGTTAAGACGACATACCTTGTTGTTCGAACCATTGCTGAAACCTGGTGGAAATCGCATGTAAACCTCTTCGCTTAGATCGCCATTCAGGAAAGCGTTGTGCACATCAAGTTTGTGTAAGTCCCAGTTTTTAGCAGCAGCTACCGACAGTAGCGTCCGAACACTCACCATCTTCGCAACGGGTGCATACGTCTCGTTGGCTTTTGTAAATTTGATGGAAAAATAGATGAAATTTACAAAAGCAACCTTTTTTATAAAATTTTGAACCATTACAAAAGAGGGGTATTAATGTCATTATATTCACCCATTTTTTTTTTTTTTGGTGAAATCATTTACTTTTTTATTTCTCGGTTTTTGACTAGAATACTACATCTCAAATAGGATTCATCAACAGTGTTTTTTTTTTCCTTTTTAACACAGATCTTTTATGGTCTGGATGTATTCATTTATTTGAAGTTAAATATTTTTCTCTATTTTTGTCTTTGTTTTAAACAATTCTTTTTAATAATTTTTCACGAAATCATTCATTAATTTAATTTTTCGTAGTTTTTTCCCCATTTATCTTTCTCTTTTGGAGATAACGACTACTCAGAATTTGATCCGGAAGCTATGCAGTAGAGAAAAATTCGATATATATTTGATATGCAAGCAAAAGATATTGAATCCCATATATAATTAAGGAATCTGTTGATATTTTATTGGGTAAAATGCGTGTCATTTTAAAGGATATTAAGTTATGTCATTTTAAAGGACATTAAGTTATGTCATTTTAGAAGAGAGAGAAATAGATAGATAAAGGAGGAGTGGGAGTTGACAAAAATAAATAAAGATGTGAGTCCCACCTCTTTGTGAGAGTGAAAGGATATAAGTTGTGTCATTTAAAATGATAAACATTTTTCCCTATTTTATTTAATGGTTACAAAATCTGAAGATATAGTTTGTTATAAACTCAGTTCAATTTTGGTGCCATTCTGCATTTTTTTTAAGGGAAATAATACTCTTATATGATAGGAAAATGAAACTCTCTCCTACACTCACATGCATAATAGAACTAATTTGATTTTTCTTTTTTTTTTTCCTCTCTTCTGATGGGTCCCACCTTTTGATTGAGTGTGTAAGAATGGTTTTATATCTTATGTGGCTTGAGATAAATATTGCCCTTGTTTTAATCTTATAATGAGATTTTTTAAAAAAAATTGAGTTGAAAATCATCATGCCTTACGTTATATATCTAACAAAAATTAAAATATTTATACATTTTGTGATCTTATCTTATGACTGGGTATATTCCAAATTAGCAATATTTTTCTGCAATTGGCATGATTCTTTGGGAAGCAATGGTAACTGTGTAACTTTGTGTGTGTGTGTGTGTGAAAACAGATGATGACTTCAGGGAACTTGTAAGGAAGGTCCCTAAAGGTTGTAGGATCACAATTGTGTCAGATTCTTGCCACAGTGGTGGCTTGATTGAAGAAGCTAAGGAGCAAATAGGAGATAGCACAAAGGAAGAAGGCCAGAATTCAGGCTCTGGCTTTGGATTCAAAAACTTTCTCCATAGAACTGTTGAAGATGCCATTGAATCTTACGGTATTGATATTCCATCAGAATTGCTCCACCATAGATACAAGAATGTTGTTGAAGAAAGACATGTTGAACTTCCTCATGGGGACTATGGCTACTTGAAGAATAGGTCATTGCCTCTTTCAACTCTTATTGATATACTAAAGCAGAAAACTGGGAAAGATGATATAGATGTTGGGAAAATAAGACCTTCACTTTTTTATATCTTTGGGGAAGATGCTAGTCCTAAAGTGAAGAAGTTCATGAAGTTTATATTGAACAAACTAGAACAACATGGAGGTGGAGAAAGTGGAGGACATGGTGGAATTTTGAAGCTGGTGGGTAACCTTGCCCAAGAGTTTCTCAAACAAAAGCTGAATGAGAGTGATGATGATGGATACAAAAAACATGGCATGGTGACAAATGTGGGAAGTAAGCAAGAGGCATATGCTGCATCATCAACTAAGCACAACCTTGTAGATTGTGGAATTTTGTTGAGTGGTTGCCAAACTGATCAAACTTCTGCTGATGCAAGTCCTTATGGAGATTCTGGGAATGCTTATGGGGCTTTTAGCAATGCCATTCAGGCTATAATTGAGGAGACTGATGGTTCAGTTACAAATAGAGAGCTTGTTCTGAAGGCTAGGAAGAAGCTTAAGAGACAGGGTTTTACTCAGAAACCAGGACTCTATTGCAGTGACCAAAATGTTGATGCTCCTTTTGTGTGTTGATCTGATAGTTGCACAATGAAAATTATGTTGGATTTGCAAGTGTTTTTTGCTGAGTGTGGGGAAATTAATATTGCACAAATAAACATAGGGAGTTATACTTCTCATTCAACTGCAAAACAAAATTCATTCTCTAACCCTTGGATCTTTGTGCTCTTATTTTTATTTTTTATTTTTTTTATCTGTGGGACCCACTCAAATTGAGTCTGCTGGAAAGACTTAAACTTTTGCTGTTAAAGGAGAACTATAAATCCCATAAATATATACTTTGTTTATGTGTCATTTGATACAAAAGTGTGTGGGCTAGATAGTTACAATGATTTCACAAAGCACGCACTCTAAAATATAGAGTGATCTGTTTAATAGAAAAACTAATTTAAGAAAGAAAAAAAATATGTGAAGTTTCTAATGTTGAAGTCTTCCACGGAACAGAAGTCAACACATTTTTATTTGGTGTTGTTATGTACCGGCAGAATGAGCTTCAAGAGTGGACTCGCAATTCACTCCAAACCCACTCTCAAGTATGAAATTCTTTATACAAGTGATAGGTTTCACCGGCAGGTAGACTTTCTGAAACCGTATTATTGTGGTTGTGCATACATGAGAACATTTTCGATACACTCCTGGCTCGGCGGGCCAACCCGCCCCACCCACTAAATGGATGGGGATCTAAGTTTTTCAACCCACATGAAAAGCGGGGTGGGGTAGGCTTATTTTTTGGCGGGTTGATAGCGGGTATAGGCGGACCGAGACGGGACGGTGTAAAATAGGCTCGGGCTGGCAGGCCGAGGCGGGTTAGTGTAAAATAAGTTCGGACTGGCGGGCCAACCTGCCCAACGGAGCAAGACGGTGTGCCTCATTTTTTAGCGGGTTGATGACAGGGTTGGGCGCTTGGATTAGAATTTTTTGTTTTGATTGCCCGTGGCATCGAATCAACGGTGCCATGGTGCCACGGTGTACCTAAAATATTTCGATACACACACCACCCTTAAACTCTGTCTTCCCATCGTGGACAATAATCTACCACAACTAGTTACTGTCTCCTCCGTATACCGTCAATCCACATATCCAACCCTTGTCCTCAAGGACCAAATAGGTGTTAAAGTTTTATTGTAGAAAAAAGAAGAAGCAATATTCCGCTGCTTGTGTGAACTGTTATGTCAAAATGGCACAGACATGATTCCAGAATCCACAATAACACATTTCCCATAATTATCTCTTTATCTTATTACAAAACTGAAACAACTTGTCATCTATAACGTCTGGCATGGGCCCAGGCCCACTCAACCAACACTACCAAATGGGCTTCAAGCAAGGAGAGTAACCAGACAACCCCAAGACACCAACTTTAGTTGGGCTATCTGATGAGGAATAATGAGAGGATGTGTTTTCATTTTATCCTTTAACATGACATAATAAAGTTTTCTACGCACGTAATATTTTGTGGGACCCACATTTTTTAAAACATGAAAAATAAATAAATATTAAGGCACGCAAAATGAATCTCTATAACATTAGATAATCATTTTTCCTACAAAATAACTCTTATAAAAACTATTACATGATAACTATATATAGTGACTCATGGTCTTGTAGACGATTTTTTTTTCTCTTGTCAACCGTTTTCTATGTTAGGTTCACCGATGAGGCTGGAGAGGTAGGTTTTTGTCCTGAACTTCCAACTTCATCTTCCTTGAGGAGTTTCAGAACGTTCTGCAAATTTTTCGCAAATCTTTATTTGGTGGTTAAAGCTCACATTGAGTCTACAACCAAGACGTTAAGGGAAAAAATAATAATAAAGGTGGAAAATGGTTGTGTGAACTAACTAAATTCAGGTTAACGCTTGTTGATATTTTTGCATAATATTATTTTCTTTCGTTTTACTTTATAATTTTCCATTGATAAATTTTATTTTTAATATTATCTTGCATAATCATCCTAATTGAAAAGATTATATGAATACATCAAATCAATCCCACCTCTTGACAAGCTTGCTCTGGTTTTTTGAAAAGGACCATGCCAACGGGAATTGAGTTATTTAACTCAATCAACCTCTAACAATAAAACACAATTTAAGAGAAAACATGATCAAGTTAAAACTAAGAACCATTGAACAGAGTTGCAAATCGTCTCAAACAAGCAAAGATATATTTGATGATTCCACGAGTCTTAAGAACGAATTGCTAAAATGGATTTAATCAAAGAAGAATGCTTGATTGTAGCAGATAAGATATTACTTGTATGACTGTATATTTTCATGGGATGATATGGCTTTTTGATCCTTTGCCCTCAAACAATTAAATAATAACTATTTTATCCCTATCAAAAAATATTCCACCTATCTGCTCCTTTTAATCGATCAAACATGGGCATACGAGTGAAATATTTTTGAATAATGATTACTATTTGACTGTTTGAGGACAAAAAAATCAAAAAAATCAATGTGATATAGCAATTTCTATGAAGATTATCTAATTTAGTTTACTTCGTTTCTTTAAAAAATTTTTTATTTGAAGTAATTTATTTATGACAATAAAGTGAGGACTTGAGAACTTTAATATTTAGTGACTTTATTCCTTTAGATATTTGTTTATAGCAATGACATGTTATTCACAAGTATTCCTTCAATTTTATTTTGTAGATTTAGATGTTAATTACTATGAATAATGTAAAATATGAGTTATTTTTAAAATATTTATTTTATTAGTAATTCATGTTATTAACAATTTTTTTTTAAAAAATTATGTCTTTTAAAATTTTAATTATAAAAAATAAAAAATTAATATATAAAATAAAAATAGATGTTTTAAAATTATTTTGTAACAAATATTTTATAAAATTATGTTATGAAGAATATTCTTATCCAGTTATATCATATCCTAATACTAACTGTTCACCTTAAATAAGAATTAAGATAGTATAATTATATCAAATTGCCACATGAAATACAAAATAAAAAACATGCTTTATCAAACTCATATACTTTCCAATTTTTATCCTTCCCTCTTATTTTGTTCTCTTTATCCGATTGTGTGCCCATAGAGCCGGGGAAACAGGCTCGGATCGGCGGGATAACCCGTCAAATGAGGAGGGACGAGTTGAGTTTTTCAACCCATCTCAAAGCGGGGTGGGGCGGAACGGACTCATTTTTTGGCGGGTTGATGGCAGACATAGGTGGATCAGTGTAAAATAGGCTCGGGCTGGCGGACCAACCCGCTCAACCCGCCAAACGAGGCGGGGCGGGCTGAGTTTTTCAGCCCACTTTCAAAAGGAAGGAGGGGCGGGTTGGCTCATTTTTTGGCGGGTTGATGGTGGGGCGGGGCAGGCCGCCCACTTGTCACCTCCCTTATTTGTATTTTTTGCGTTTCAGCCTCTCACAAGCAAGGCTTTATACAAATAAAGCTTAAACTCCAGCTGAAAGGTTACTTTTGTTTTAGCATTTGGTTCTTCAGCCTGTGGATTAAGCCAAGTGAAGAATACATTTATACAAACCTGGCAAGCAAAATAAAGTTCCTAGAACGAATCTGATGCAATACTGATTATTTTTTTTATTCCTTCATATCCATCACTTTATTATATATATTTTTTTTCACATGATTTTCTACGAACCACCCTTGCACCTTCTTTTGCATTTCCTTTCACACTACATATATATATTTTCTTCTAACTATAAAGTCACAGATTATATCTCTTTCAATTTTGGACAATCTAGTTGAAGATGCCATGGGCAACCTCTTTGGTAAAAATAAAAAGCGTGACAATCAAAATTCCAGAAGAATCTCCTCCACCACAAGTAGTGTATCATCCCAAATCCCAACTCATCAGGAACATCATCTTCTGCTACCGCCATATCCACCACCACGGTCACAACCACCACCGCCACCACCACGAGTGCAATCTATGTCTAAGAAATCAAGTTTTAGGAAACATAATTCAGGACAGAGCTCAGCAGTCAGGAAAAACAAAGCA
>JAVKPL010015631.1:0-131549 GCA_032173675.1 Gastrolobium villosum
CTATCTGAGTCAGCTCTCAACTTCGTTCCTGCTTCTATTGGTGTTGAAATAGGCTTGCAATCTTTCATTCTGAACCTACTGAGTATTTCTTCTGCATACTTCTTTTGTAACATATAAATTCCCTCTGCTGTTTGTTTTACTTCAACTCCAAGAAAATAAGACATTTCTCCAATATCTGTCATTTCAAATTCTTTAGTCATAGCTTTCTTAAATTCAACAAACATACCTGGATTATTCCCTGTGAAGATTATATCATCCACATAAAGACACACGATCATCATATCCCCATCTTCATTTTTCTTCGTGTACAAAGCATGTTCATATGGACTCTTCACAAATCCATTCTTATGAAAGTATTCATCTATCCTTGTGTTCCAAGCTCTTGGAGCTTGTTTCAATCCGTATAGTGCCTTCTTCAACCGATAGACTTTATCTTCTTCTCCTTTTTTAACATAACCCGGTGGTTGTTCAATATAGACTTCTTCTTCCAAGTAACCATTGAGAAATGCTGATTTCACATCCATCTGGTATATCTTCCATTGCTTTTGTGCTGCAACTGCTGTAAGAAGTCTGATAGTGTCAATCCTTGCAACTGGTGCAAACACCTCATCATAATCTATTCCATATTTCTGCTTGTAGCCTTTAGCTACCAATCTTGCCTTGTATTTCTCCACTTTTCCTTCTTGATTAGTCTTTGTCTTGTACACCCACTTTACTCCGATGGGCTTATGTTTCTTAGGCATAGTTGTTAGCTCCCACGTGTCATTTCTTTTGATTGCAGCAATTTCATCATTCATGGCTTTCTGCCACTTTTCATCTTCTACAGCTTCTTCATATGTCACTGGATCACATTCAGCTATTAAACAAAATAATGAATAATCAAGGGTAGTTTGTACCGGATCTGTAGCATCATAGATATCACTTAAGCTTCTCATCCTTGCTGCTGCTCCCCCTGAATTGTTGCTACTACTACTGCTACCTGAGGTTGAGGCTGTAGATGCAGGAGTTATTGGATTAGGACTTGGTGGAGGTGTCTGATCATTGTCTGCTTCAACTGCTTGCTCTGTTGAGTTATCATCATCTTTAAAGAATAACCCTACTACTCTTTTTCTTCATCATTCCATCTCCAGTAATCTGCTTCGTCAAACTCCACGTCTCTTGAGATGATTACCCTTTTTGTCAAGGGATTGTATAATCTGTAAGCTTTACTCCTATGCTCGTAGCCAGTAAAGATACACTTTTCTCCTTTATCATCTAACTTCTTTCTCTTCTGATCTGGAATATGGGCATATGCAATGCAACCAAAAATTCTTAGATAGCTTACCTCTGGCTTTCTACCACTCCATGCTTCATTTGGTGTTTTGAACTTGACACTCTTTGTTGGACATCGATTCAATAGATAGGCAGCACATTGAACAGCTTCGGCCCAGAATGTTCTTGGCAGATGCTTTTCTTTGAGCATGCTCCTTGTCATATCAAGAATTGTACGGTTCTTTCTTTCTGCTATACCATTCTGTTGTGGTGTGTAGGCTGCAGTCAATTGATGAATTATTCCATGTAGCCTACAAAATTCTTCAAATAATTTGGAAGTGTATTCACCCCCTCTATCTGTTCTGAGTGTCTTCAGATACTGACCACTTTGCTTTTCTGCCATTGCTTTGAATTCTTTGAATTTGTTAAGAGCTTCTGCTTTTTCTTTAAGAATATATACCCAGGCTTTTCTACTAAAATCATCAATAAAGGTAATATAATACCTGTTTCCTCCAAGAGATGGAATATCAAATGGACCAGCTATATCTGAGTGAACTAACTGCAATGGTCTTTTTGCTCTCCATGATTTGCCAACTTCAAAACTTTGTCTATGTTGCTTTCCTCTCATGCATCCTTCACACAGCTGATCAGGTTGATTTATCATTGGTAATCCATTTACCATCTTTGCTTTTGATAACAGCTTCAGGCCAGTGAATCCAAGATGACCAAATCTGAGATGCCATAACCACGAACTATCTTCTATGATGGTCTTCATGCACTTTATTGCACTTGTTTGGATGTTTAGCTTGAATAGACGATTTCTTGTCATATCAACTTTTGCAATCAATTCTCCTTTCTGATTTCTCATAATGAGAGAATTATTCTTCAAATGAATATCATATCCTTTTTCTAAAAGCTGACCAAGACTGAGGAGATTGCTTTTCAAAGATGGTATGTAATAGACATCTGAAATATATTTTCTATCTCCATTCTTTGTGAATATCATAATCTTACCTTTGCCTTTAACTGGAATCTTCGATAGATCACCAAACGTAACTTCTCCTTGGACTTCCTCATTCAGCTCTGTGAATAACTCCTTTTTGCCGCACATGTGATTACTAGCTCCAGTATCAAGGTACCAAACATCTTTTCCACTATCTTCCTCGCCTTTGTAAGTGAACAACATGGTCGGTTCATCATCTTTCTCTTCAGTTGTTGTATAATGACTTCTCTCCGCAACTCTGGCAGCATCTCTACACTCATAGCTGAGATGACCATATCTGTTGCAATTATAACACTGCAAGTGAGATTTATCACCTCTTTGTTGAAATCTTCCTCCTCCTCGGGTCACGAAACCACGACCTCGACCACGATTATTATATGCTCCTTGATCACGTCCATATGCTACAGCATCAGTCTGAAATCTTCTATTTGTTTGGCTATATCCACCACGTACGCCACGACCACCTCGAGTGTTGAATCCACCTCGGGTGTTGAAACCTCCTCTATATCCACCATGATTTCCTCTGCCACGTCCATAGCTACTGCTACTGGCTTGATTAGCATCAAGAGATAACTTACTTTGCAAAGCTTGCTCCAATTTGCTTGAACCTTCATTAAGATTCATTCTTTGCTCGTGCGCTTGAAGAGAACCCACAAGCTCATCAATAGATATAACTGACAAGTCTTTGGCTTCTTCAATGGCAGTGACAATATAATCGAACTTTCTTGTTAGTGATCGTAGAATTTTCTCCATTACTCTGACATCATCTAAAGTCTCTCCATTTCTTTTCATCTCTTTGGCCACCTTTTGCACTCGTGAGGAATAATCTGTGACCGGCTCTGCATTTTGCATTTTTAAGTTTTCAAACTCAGCTCTAAGTGATTGGAGTCGTACCTTTTTAGCTTTGTCAACTCCTTGGCAAGACTTCTGTAAAATCTCCCATGCTTCCTTGGATGATTTTGCATCTGATATTTTCTCAAAGGTTGATTCATCAACACCTTGAAAAATTAAGAAAAGAGCCTTTTTGTCCTTCTTTCGTGAATCTTTAAGCGTCTTTCTCTGGGCATCTGATAAAACTGCTTCTGCAGCTGCATTGGCGGGCTCCATGTATCCATCCTCAATGTTGAAATATCAAGATACAAGAGGAATTGATAGTAATCCTTGTTATGTTAAACTACACAACATTGGTTCTATTATATAGCAAACCAATTGAAGAATACAATGAGACACACACAATGTGGGACTAACACTCTTAACACAATGAGACACACACAATGTGGGACTAACACTCTTAACACTCCCCCTCAAGCTGTAGCATATAGATCATATGCTACAAGCTTGATACATAAATAATACTCCTATTAGGAACCAAAAGCAACAGTGCTACATCAACAAAATGAAATGACCAAGTAACATAACATCAAAATAAATCTCCTATATGAGAAACCAAAAATCAACAATGTGCTAAAAATGGCGTCGGAATGAACATCAACATGGAAGATGCCGGAATGATCATCGGCAAAGACATCTGTGCTGGAATGACCATCAGCAACATGGACGACGGTATGGAAGATGCCGGAATTATCATCGGCAAAGACAATTGTGCTGGAATGACCATCAGCAACATGGACGACGGTATGGAAGATGCCGGAATTATCATCGGCAAAGACAACTGTGCTGGAATGACCATCAGCAACATGGACGACGGTATGGAAGATGCCGGAATTATCATCGGCAAAGACAACTGTGCTGGAATGACCATCAGCAACATGGGAAGTGCTCCCCCTCAAGAGGAACTTCGGAGCCGGAATTATCATCGGCAAAGACAACTGTGCTGGAATGACCATCAGCAACATGGAAAGTGCTCCCCCTCAAGAGGAACTTCGGAGCCGGAATTATCATCGGCAAAGACAACTGTGCTGGAATGACCATCAGCAACATGGAAAGTGCTCCCCCTCAAGAGGAACTTCGGAGCCGGAATTATCATCGGCAAAGACAACTGTGCTGGAATGACCATCAGCAACATGGAAAGTGCTCCCCCTCAAGAGGAACTTCGGAGCCGGAATTATCATCGGCAAAGACAACTGTGCTGGAATGACCATCAGCAACATGGAAAGTGCTCCCCCTCAAGAGGAACTTCGGAGCCGGAATTATCATCGGCAAAGACAACTGTGCTGGAATGACCATCAGCAACATGGGAAGTGCTCCCCCTCAAGAGGAACTTCGGAGCCGGAATTATCATCGGCAAAGACAACTGTGCTGGAATGACCATCAGCAACATGGGAAGTGCTCCCCCTCAAGAGGAACTTCGGAGCCGGAATTATCATCGGCAAAGACAACTGTGCTGGAATGACCATCAGCAACATGGAAAGTGCTCCCCCTCAAGAGGAACTTTGGAGCCGGAATTATCATCGGCAAAGTCAACTGTGCTGGAATGACCATCAGCAACATGGAAAGTGCTCCCCCTAAGAGGAACTTCGGAGCCGGAATTATCATCGGCAAAGACAACTGTGCTGGAATGACCATCAGCAACATGGACGACGGTATGGAAGATGCCGGAATTATCATCGGCAAAGACAACTGTGCTGGAATGACCATCAGCAACATGGGAAGTGCTCCCCCTCAAGAGGAACTTCGGAGCCGGAATTATCATCGGCAAAGACAACTGTGCTGGAATGACCATCAGCAACATGGGAAGTGCTCCCCCTCAAGAGGACGATGAATAGAATAAATAGTCCATCTTGGGAAGAAAGAAGATTAAAAAAAAAAGCTTCACATAATCGGAAAAGTCGCCGGAGACGGCGGTGGGTCGTCGGAGACGCTAGTGGGTCGTCAGAAAAGTCGCCAGAAAGTCATCAAAAAAGTCAACGGAGACGGCAGTCAACGGTGGTCGATCAATGGCGGTCAACCCAACAGCTTCCCAAGGATCATTCTTTTCTGATGTGACAGATCAGTCTAAGCTGCAGTCACAGAGCATACTAAGAAAAACCCGAAAAAGAAATAACAACGAGAATCCCTCAAGGAGGGTGATATCTCTCTATAACCATATTGAAATTATGGAAAAGAGAACTAAGTTAAGCGGATTAAGATTCCTCTTGTTAGGCTCTAGATACCATGTTGAAATATCAAGATACAAGAGGAATTGATAGTAATCCTTGTTATGTTAAACTACACAACATTGGTTCTATTATATAGCAAACCAATTGAAGAATACAATGAGACACACACAATGTGGGACTAACACTCTTAACACAATGAGACACACACAATGTGGGACTAACACTCTTAACACTCAACAAGGTCCCATATATCTTGGGAACCTAGCAACGTCTTCATCTGAATGCTCCAATTTCCATAATTACTCTTTGACAACTTTGGAATCTGTGATTGCATCATCTCCGCCATCTTTGATCGAACGTGGCTCTGATACCACTTGTTGGAAATTTAGAGAAAATAAAAAAAATAATAGATGAAGAAATCTCTTTGTATTAAATTTTGGCTAAAAGAAAAAAATACAACACACAGTGTTTCTTTTCCTTAGTGCTGCAACACTCTTTTTCTACCTTCCTTCTCTTTCTTTCTTTTTCGGTTTTTCTTACTGATACACATGATTTTTCTTTTAATGCCTACTAACATATATATATAGCTTAGCAACCGACTTCTTTCTTCTAACACTATAATAAAATATAATATTCTACAACTTTCTATAATTTCCATCTAACTTTGTTTCCCACCGCCTGTAACTATTTTTGTTTCCACATTGAGATACTTCTAGATTGGCGGTGGATTGGTAGCAAAATCAAATTTGTATTCTAACAGTTATTGCATCAAAGATTTATAATCAGTCCCATATTGCTATGCATGGCAGGTATGCAAAAAGCCCAAGCCTTTATGCAATTGAGCTCATAAACGAGCCTCTCTCACCTGGTGTGACACTAGATAGCTTGACCAAGTACTACAAGGCTGGTTATGAAGCTGTGCGCAAGCACTCCTCCACAGTATATGTGGTATTGTCAAATAGGCTAGGACCCTCAGACCCCAGGGAACTCTTCCCTCTTGCCAATGGCCTTAAGCAATCTGTGATTGATGTCCACTACTACAACATCTTCGATGATGTATTTGAAAACATGACTGTCCAAGAGAACATTGATTTCATACACACCAACCGTTCATCACAGTTGAATTTTGTTACAACCTCAAATGGCCCTCTTACTTTTGTCGGTAAGTCTTCAATTGGTCCTTCATTCTCCCTATGAGTGTATATTGATTGTAGTAACAATTTTCTAATACCAAATACAAATGAATGAACATATTTTTATGACTTGCTTAATAAGTAGTACTCAATTGCATAATTTTTCATCAATCATGAACACTGATTATGTTATTTTGCTTACATTGAAATACAGAACAATTTTCAAATATTAAAGATGAAAAACGGTTTAAGATATTGATGATGTGATTAATTTATGAAATTATAAAATTTAAGTTCTTGTATATAATTGCTTATCTTTTTTCGCTGTGAAAAAAATCAAACGATAACTTATTTTATTTTAGACTTCAATATATGTAATTTAATTTTCAAACTGGCTCAATATTTATTCCAATTCAAGGTGAATGGGTTGCTGACTGGCGAGTTAAGGGAGCTACAAAAGAGGACTACCAAAGATTTGCTGAGGCCCAATTAGATGTTTTTGGAAGAGCCACATTTGGGTGGGCTTATTGGGCTTTCAAAAATGCTGATAACCATTGGAGTCTGGAGTGGATGATCAAGAATGGTTACGTCAAGCTTTAGAAAGTTTTCTCTAAAAACCTAACCAAAAGAAACAAATGAATAAACGAGCTATGTTACACTTACCTATCTTAATCTGCTCATTGTGATCGATCCCACCATAACACCATAACACCAAATATATATATATATATATATATATATATATATATATATATATATATATATATATATATATATATATATTGTGCGTTTTGCGCAGCTACGGAGGATAGATGAAAACATTTTACAACTTCGTGCGTCTAATAATCAATTTGTGGGGTTACATGGGATTATGGGAAACTGTTTCTTGCACTTCTACAAGTGATTTAGAAACATTTTAATATTGTGTTGAAAAGGAATGATTCCAACCGCGTTTTGCAGGCATCCCTTGTTGAAAGTGCGATGCAATGTGAATTTCAATTGACAAATGTTATGGACTATGGACCCCAAAAAAGCTCCGCATATATGAAGTAAGTACCACATTAAAAGAAATACGGATACCTATGCACCCATATTGGATGGAAAATCTTAGCATTGTTCTTGACTGCTATTATATAATTATAACAATCTCCCAATAATTGGAAGAACTATATTAATTTAGTTAATGATATAATCTTCGAAAATTCAAAAGGTCAATTGAGAACATCGCCTTATGCTGGAGGGTCCTTGCACGCACTAGACAATGCCTTCTCGTGGGCCAAGCATGGACCCACTACATATATAGGCTTTCAAAGTAATGCCTTCTAATATTGCATAATATAATACTAATCATTAACCATATTCTAAAATTGTATTGAATTTCTAGAAAAAAAAGTCATTATTGACCTAATATATATATATATATATATATATATATATATATATTTTTTGCTAAGCGACCTAATATAATTTTAATATAAAGATAAAATCGCTTTTCTATATGGATCCATTACATATTGCAATAAAAGCTAAATGAACAAAACATATGTTTTTGAATTTTAAAAAATAAGAGCGAGTAACGAAAAATATTTTCTCAAACTAAAATACTCATATTTTGCGTGCAAATTCGAAAGATCAATATACTGTATAAAAAAAGTTAAATTATAAGTTGAGTAAGTCTGATTAACGTTTAAATAATTAGAATTATAAAATCAAATAATGTCATTTGTGCAAATCTTGTGTGCAAATGTTTAAAGGTTTGAGGTGATAAAACAAATGATCTTCCATGTTTCTATTTGTTTATTTAATGAAATTAGCTTTTAATTACTTTTTACTAGCCAATTATAACCTTTAAATATTGGAGATTATTTCTCTTATATAATAGGAGATAAGCTCTCTTAGGTTGAGAAATAAACAAATTGAGACTTGTCAATTTTATTTTATTTTTTAAAAATAAGACACATTTTTTGTTGTGAGTATAACATGAGACAACAATCTCATTTAACATAAGAATATGATTTCCCTAAACATATTATCGTAACAAAAGTTTTTTCCAACATTTATCTTTCTTCGGGATTTAAACTTTTACTATTCACTTAAAAAATGTCATTTACTTACCACCTCCCCTGATTCACTGTTAATAAACCAAATATGCCTCACCAAAAAAATAAAAATAAATATGGGGCCTGTTTAATGTGTTCTGATTTTTTGTTCTTAAAACTGTTTTGTAAAATAGTTATGAAAATAGTTATTTTCTATATTTTTTTCTTTTCAAAAGTTAAAAATTAAAACAGAAAATAAAAACAACTCAGACATGTTCTCTAAATTTGATTCTAAAAACAAAAAATAGTTATAATTTTCAAAATATTTTTTGCAAAACAGGTCTTACCAAACGAGTTTTTTTATTTTTTTGTTCTGAAAACTAAAAAACAGTTTTTAAAAACAATAATCAAACAGAGCCGAAATAGCCCAACCAGAATTCTAATAAAGTAAGGCCCCTATTCTATTTTTGTTCAATTACATTAAGTTTCACTTGAATCGCAATACATATTATCTATTATTTGATCAATTTTCTAATTGTGTATCGTGAATTGTATCGAATCATAAGATCAACATCAACAACACTTTTATCTCAAATTAATTAGGGTCGGTGGTAGATGAAACCAAATGAAAGATACAAAAAGGTTGAAAAAAGAAAAATAAAAGTAAAAATAAAACTAAAAATAAATATAAGGGGAAAAAGAGTAAAAAGGGACAATCTGAAATATAGGAATAACAACGGGTCTAACCCTCCACCATGCTTATAGCTTTTCTCCATTCAGTTCTAAGGCATACCGTTCGCCAATCTATATCCCACTCCATTAAATCTTATTTTACTACTTTCCCTCAAGTAAGTTTCAATCTACCTCTACTTTTTTTGTGTTGAGCTCTTGATAACAAACTTCTGTTCTTACGGGAGGGCCTTCTCATTACGTGCCCAAACCACCTCAATCTATGTTCTCTCATCTTCTCAGCTACCGGTAGTACTCCTACCTTTCGTCGAATATCTTCATTTCTTATCTTATCCATCCTCGTATAACCACACATCCATCTTAACATCCTCATCTCTGCTACTCCCATTTTATGCTCATGTTGCCTATGTGCTGGCCAACATTCAGCTCCATATAGCATTGCAGGTCTTACTATTGTTCTATAGAATTTTCCTTTTAACTTAAGGGGGATTTTGCGGTCACACAAAAACCCAGATGCACTACGCCATTTCATCCACCCTGCTCTGATTTTATGATTTACATCTACATCAATCTCTCCACCTTTTTGCAAAATGGAGCCCAGGTATTTAAAAGCATCTTTCTTGGGTACCTTTTGACCACTTAGATGCACGAGATCTCGGTCTACACCTCTTACCAGAGAAAACTCATACTTCAGATACTCAGTCTTTGTATCGAATCATAAGATACAAAAATATAATAAAAGATAAACTAAATATACATAATATATTTAATATCATATAAATCCAAATTCCAAAAAGGATCCAATAAGCAAAGTACTTAAGTAAATAAAGTGAAAAACAATTATTCTCCTACTCATCAATCATTAAAACTAATATTATTACTACTATCACTATCAGTGTAACACCCCGTATGCATCCGGTTTGTTAACATGTCATCGTATTAAGCCACGCTTAATTAAAATGCGGAATATCTTTTTCTGTTCAATTATGACGTCATTATTCTTAGCCAAGTTGATTACTTAATCAATCTTCGTAAAACATCGCATGTATGTAATAACAAAAGACAACTAACTGAAATACTTCATAATACAAATAACAGTGAGTATCTAAAATCACAGAACTACAACACGTAAACCAGACATAAACAAGACATAGTCAATCAATGTGGCATGAACAATCCTCATGCTCACCAAATAAGGCAACATAACCAAGCATAGTCTCAACAATGGCAACATAATAATAACAAGCTAATAGCATATCATCAGTAGATATAACTCAGCATCCAAATATGTCAGCATATAAACAACAATATCAGCTAAGCTCCGACCTCCTACCGCTGGAGTCTCAACCCCTGCATTACATGAACCTGAGATGGTGCCCTAAACGTGGGGTGAGATCTCTAAAAAGAAATCTCAGTAAGACAAGGGGTCCTCAAGGATCTTCCACCCCAAACTCACTTACATGTGCAATATAAGTTCCAAAACTCAATGCAATGCAACAGATAATCATGCCATGTGTGTTATCACAATTCTACTGGTCAGAGAAATGCAGGAATACATCTATTACCTACAGTTAGTACAAGGAACATCACTTGCACCTCACCCACAGCCTCATCATCTTGTATGTACTACATACTCAGGCTTACCGTATAGGTGGAACACCACATGCATATCATAAAGGCATTCGCATATAACAGCTTAACAGCATTTATCAAAATAATACATGAAAACAACATCATGCATATAAACTATCCCCCACGGGACATGGTGGAACCAACAATGGCAAAACTGAGGACACAAAAGCTTACCTTACAAGCTAACTATCCAAGCCAAGAGTCCACATAAGCTCAAGGTCCACACACAGCATCTATTTTAGACCAACCATCATATCAATGTTCATACTCTATAAGCATATGATATAAAGACTACGTCTTCCTTTTTACGATTTACGTCTTTAGGCTTCCCACGAAGCCACAAGCCCTTAATCACTTATATTCTGACTTATACATTTATTACAGAAGTTCAACTTCATCACTATAGGGTCCACAAACCCAGAATACCATTCTGTATGAACAGTACCTTACTGTTCTACGACAACCCAGAATACCCGGATATATGTCGAGGCTATATCCGGATATCCATATCCGGATATTTCACGACAGAATGCAGTTTCTGCATTTCGCGAGATATCACTCCTAAGGTTCCATTTTAAAAACTGCAGTTGTAAATATTTTCCAAAAATTCTGAGATTTATATATGTTAAACTAGACATCACAAGCTTTCCAACGACATATTTTATGTCTCAATCGGAGTTGTATAACTTTGGTTATGATTTTTTCGCAAAGTGACTGCTGCAAACCGAATTTCCAGCAACCAAGACGTAACTTCAATCTAATACTGAGATTAAATAACTTATCCAATGGCTACTAAATTTTACAGGGTTATATCCCTATGTGTTAGCTACACATAGGTCCAATCGGTACTTGATTTGGAGCTCTATAGCTCAAGATATCAAATTTTTACCGAAACAGGTTCGTTGTTGTCCCAATATCCGGATATCATATCCGGATATTTCACGAAAGAGGCCAAAAATAACAGCCTAGCACGAAAATATCCATTTTAGATTCCATCTTTCACCTAGATACATCTATCCTATCGACTTAGCATGCATTTTAACACATAGGTTCATCAACCAACATTCAAATTATCAACATTCATAATTTTACATCTTCAATTCATGTTATATTCATGAAAACACAAAGGGAAGTGTTGAGGCATATACCCATGAACTTCAAAACAGCAAAAGGGGTGCTCTTGGAGCTCTCACTTCAGCTCCAAAGTTCAGACAACAAGGGTGCACAAAAATGGCACACAAAACTTGGTTTTTCTCTTCAAAGGTCACATCTTGAAGCTCCCACACTCAAGGAGAAGGTTCCTACCACAAGTTTCATGAACTCAGCCCCTACACACACTCACAGGGACCAAACTCAGAAAAAGAAACGCTCCCACACCTTCCCAAGACACATTCTCACAAGGCTTTGGTGTTTAGATGAAGAAAGAGAGGAGAAAGGTGGTCACTTGGGCTAGTTCTTCAAGAAAATGGAGGTGGCCAGCTATGGAGAGCAAAACTCAGAAGTGGAGGCACAAGGGTCACGTAGGAATGCCAAGTTTTTGACCTAGGATCATCTGCTATCCCTTAAATAGTCTACTTAAGTTTTAAACGCACATTATTAGCACTAATTCCTACGCTTATCGTTTTAATCTCAAACTTGATATTCTGAACCTACTCATTTTTCTAAGATTTATTATATTTTTATTTTATTTTTTGCAGCACCTTTCCGATACGCGCTTTTTCATAGCCAGTATTAGTTCTGTCACCAGTTCTCATTTTTTCGATTTGAAACTTGTTTTACTAGTCCTATATTTTATTATAGGAAATTTCATGAACTTATTATAATTTTCCGGGATAATTCATCGGTACGCATTTATACCAAGTAGCAGAACCGGTATCTGCACTTTTCGTCAGAAAAGCGACTTTCATCATTATTACTCACTTACTATAATTATTAAAGTCTCATAATAATTATTAGGGTTAATTATAAAATTATTTCCTTATTTCTCTTAATTAATTAATTAACTTCCTTAATTAACGGTGCGGGTTCTTACAATCAGCATCCTAAAGTAATCCATCATCCTCTTCCAAAAAGGATCCTTTTAGGTTTTTTTAATTTAAATTTCAAATCAAATCTTTATATATATTTTTATATTAAAAAAATATAAATTTTGATTTAATTTTTGTATGGTATGATACACATATAAAAAAATACAATATCGCATCGTTCCATATAAATTCCTTTCTGATACACCCACAATACGCATAGCTAGACTTGTGAATCATATTATATAGTATCAACTATAATGTATAGTAAGATACTTGATAGCTATGATCACGGACTCATCTTAAATGGCTAACTAATGATCATTAATGGTATTATTAATTTGCGAATTAATTTATTAAATCAATAACACTAATTGAATGATATTTTTTTTTTTGGTGATACGATATATTTGTTTTAATTATGACTCTAGCCTCATCAACGTCAATCATATTAGTTGTTGTTAAATAGTTTATATGTTTACACAGTCGATTTTCATATAATTTAATTTTTATTTTTTTAGATAGGATGTTTATCGTAGGAGATAGCTAAAATCAGGAAACCCCAAAGTTTATATGTTTAGTGTTCAATAAGGTGTTTATCAACCGATACAAACCGATTCAAATAACGGTGATTGAATTGAAAAATTAAAAAACAAATTTTTTTTTTTTGGTAAAAGTTAAAAATCAAATTAACAATAGGTTGTGTCCTACATTCAAAAATGGCTTTTAGAGGACTGGATTGTGAAATGTTCTCATACAAGAAGAGAGAACAATAATTGTGCGGCTTGCTTCTCATCCTCGTGACGTGCTTAGTAACTTTAATATTTTCTATAGCTCCCCACCACAGCTTGTGGATCTTATGCAATAGGACATGTCGAATAGGCTTTCTTTAGTTGTAGTTTCTTAATTTTGTTGTTCTGTTATGGGCCTTGCCCATCTTTATTACAAAAAAAAAAAAATGAATTAATAGAAAAATCAAAAATCGAAAAAAAAGGCATATTTTAATTGGTTTGAATCCGTTTTCAATTTGGTTGGTGAAAACCAATCCAATGTATATTATCTATTTATTATTTTTTAAAGATGGTGAGTTGTAATCTTGTTGTTTTGTAGACTTGGAATATTGGATGTTATTGATAGTAAACTATCTTATTTTAGTTTTTTATTGTCTATTAATCTATTTTAACTCTCCATAAGTTTTAAAACTTGCTTTGATTTGAAGACTTGAATTTTTCAGCTGTTTGTAACTTTAAACGACTTTATTTTGATATAGTTAGTGATGTGTATGACTGAAATTTTAGACTTTTCGAAAAATAAAAAATCGATCCAATACAAACCAATTAAATTTGGATTGTATTGGATTGTATCAGATTTAAAAAAAAAACCCAAACTGAAGGAATTAGATTTAATGATTTTTTTTTTTTCAACACCGCAAACACCCCAATGTTCGAGAGTTAATATAATCAATATTTATAACTTTTTATAGACCAAAATGAAATATTTATTTTCTTAATTAAAAGTTAATGTATCCGCCGTTAAATTCGATTCTTCTTCAACAAATTTATAAATTTGATCTAATTTAGATGCTAATAATTCTTAATCATGATGCGAAAGATATATAATAACGCTGAAGCAATTAAAATTCGTGAAAAGAGGAGCAAGAGTATGAAAGTTGGAGAAACAGAGCCAGTGAAACACCACGGTGGGGAAAGGGCCAAAAGGCCTTTGCATGTCTTTAATGAGTGGCACCAACCGATAACAATGCCTTTATTGTGTGCACGAAATTTACCACCAGAACTAAAATTCAAGATTACATATGGTGGTAAACAATGGATGACTACAGGAAGTGACCCTAGAGCCTTTATGGAGACATTAGTTTTGTCCAAGACCGTGCTGGTGGGAAACATCATTATTATCAGATTCTCACTCTTTCTAGGTCCTATTAACACCCGGTCCCCACTACAACCTCAATTATATAATTTTCAGATTTTCCTCTATTCTTGATAAAATAAATGAACGCAAGCTTATTACTCAGTGTAGGCTTTGTTTTCTATTCTCATTTTAACCAAACCATGGAATATACATGAATGCATTTGAGGAGGTAAAATAAACATATCATTAACATGAGTACATGACATTATTTTCCATAAAGAAGTTCAGATAATAATATTCGTATGGTCTAATAATAGATATCCATTTTGGTCTATGAATCCATTAGATTGAAAAGAATTTTTATTTATTTTTTATAATGTTTGGATGCCTTTCCTTGTACTTCTCAATAATCATTTGCCAGTGACTGCAACCTACATATTTTCCCTGTTTATCTAAATTAAAATGCCCACTTGGAATCTCCGTAATTTTTAAGTAATAGATATCACTTAGCTCATTATTGTGTGGAAAGTGACTGATTTGGTGGTCTATGGAGTATTTGTATATTGCCCTCAAATGAGCTGGTTGTATCTGTGGGTTCTAAAGCTTTCAAACAACTGGACCATCAATCAAACGGACAGAGACAAAGGGGGAAAGGTATGGGGTCCCTAATTCTCTCAAATAGTGGCCATTTGCTGTACTTTCTAATCATTGTCACCAGAACTACTCGTATTAATTCAATCCCTATACATAGGATCAATAATTTCAGTTTAAGCTGCAGTTAGCGTTACATAATTGATCGTGGAAAGAGATATTGCAAATTCACAAATATCTATAAGAGATATTACAATCCCTAATGTAATTTTAAAGAATTTGTAGATAAAAAAATTTGTAAATAAATTTTTTTCATATATATATATATATATATATATATATATATAGTACAACAATTAATCTTGATCATTGATTTTTCATATTTAATGCTGTCGCCCACTACATTTAATGTTTTTTTTCCAACTTTTATAATTATGATTTCTCAAATTTAATTATTATACATATGGTAGCTGCAAAAATAACCAACCCTATAGATTGAATGGGGATACCTCTGGCAATGTACCAATATATATATATATATATATATATATATATATATATATATATATATATATGTTAACATTTCTACAGCCACTTTAGATAAGGTTATCTACAGCCATCATTTTTAACTATGTTCTCTCGGGAGAACATAATTATAACACGAAAATTGCTTTTTTTTTCTCCCCTCAGTTACTTTTCAGAACCTGTCTGTTGACGTGGAGAGAAAAAAAAATCAACTTTCGTGTTATATATATATATATATATACGACACGAGACGCGTTAATTCTAAAAAATGTTAGATTCCGACACGTTAGGACACGTTTTGATATTAAATAATATTTTTAATTTATGTACTATATATTATATTTAATATTCAATAATTTAACAAAAAAATGAATCTAAACCTATAATATTCATAAATTTTGCAAAGAAACATAACATATCCCAAATATTTATATTAAACTCAATAAAATGATAATCGTAATCCAACAAATCTAATAGTTGGAACTAAAAACTCAACGCAAATCAACATTTGAACCTTTTTTTGAATTTCTATAATGCGTGTTGATCGGGGAGTTTTTTCCGAGAGTGTCGGGAAGTGTCGGACACGACACGTCAGGATTTTTGAAGTGTCGGTGCTTCATAGGTTATAACTATGTTCTCAGGGAGAACATAGTTAAAAATGGTGGTTGTAGATAAGTTTATCTAAAGTGGCTGTAGATATATATATATATATATATATATATATATATAAAACTACGTCATTTTGATTATTTATTTCCTTATATTTATTGATTCATCTTTGAATGTTTATGATTCCCTTTTTTCTCTCTTTTCCTTTATTATTATTGATCCATCTTTGTACGGTTATCATGATACAAACAATTGATGATAATGCCATATATATATATATATATATATATATATATATATATATATATATATATCAATTATTAAAAAAAGTGTACATACTACTAGGTCAATGATACAAACAATTGATGAATATTAGATTCTTAAATATTATTATTTATGCTTTAATCATATGTTACTAAAAGGCACAAATAAATATCCACTGACCTCCATGTTGATTTAATTAGTGCCTTGTGAAACTTTCTTTCTTTCTTTGTTTTTTTTTTTTTTAACTATCAAGTTCAATGAAGAGACATCACGAGTAAAAGATCATAATAAATCATGCTTCTAATCAACATGAATAATTGAAATGATTTTCTTGGATATTCAAGTGTGATGAGTCACACATTAATTGATAATAGACTAAAGCAAAGTGTATATAAGTGAGAGGACTTATAAACCATATGCCTTTAAGGTTTTGGATTAAGATGTCGGCCCCACTTATTACGATTTGGCTAGCTTAGTCCATTAGTGATGACCACGAACTTTTCATGGCTAACTTAGCCTATTGGTGTCACGAGCTTTCGCTGAACTCGCCTAACTCTGTATCAGAGCCTATTTTGGGTTGAGATATGCTCGACTCACAGAACCTAATAGAAATTAGATGTTAGTTCTTTGTACTCAAAAGAATTCCAGAGTTGCCAAAGAAAGAATCGTCCTTGTGATGGTTCTGGTTTATGGAAAGCGTTCCACAATTAACTCAACTTCCTATTTAAAAAAGAGAAAAATAAGTTATATATCAGGTGCACGTGACGCAAGTTCCTGTCAAGTGGAATCGTTGTATCCAATTAGCAAAAAAAAACTCCGTGTACTTTCGGATTGACCAAACTTCAGTTTTCGATCTCTTTCGATGCCTGGTAATTCGTCCTCTATTACAATACAGAAACAGGGTTCTACTCCTTCTGGCTGTGTCTCGTTAAATGGATGGCATAATTGATATTCAAGAGAAGAAATTTAGCTATCAAGCTCATATTTTGAATTAGGAAAAAGTTTAGGTGAAAAAGTTGTCCCTTTTCAATATCAATCATGTCACGGTAAGGGCATACTTTAAAAATCCTATAATTGGAATTTCTATAAAAATGGTTAACGTTCCTCTTGTGTCATCTTGAGCCTGAAACAAAAATATTGAACAATACTTAATTATGAACTCAACAATATCCATTCCAAAGTATTTTGTGACAAAAAAAAAAAAAAATTATGTCCAAATTAGCTTACTCATGTCTCAAACTAAATGAATCAGATTTAGTTGAGGATAAAGAAACCGAAGCTTCAGTCCCTTCTCTCCACTTTTGTGTCAAAGCCTGAATTTTCCACTAAACAAAAGAAGAAGAATTTCGTATATTTTTTATGGGTTTTATAAGAGTTATGTTATAGGAAAAGTGATTGTGTTATGTTATAGAGATTCGTTTTACATGCCGGAGTTTTTTTTTGTGTTGTGGGCCCCACAAAATGTTGTGTGAGTAGAAATTTTTTTGTGGTCATGTTAAATGATAGATGACAAACCCATTTTTCATAACAAAATAATTAGAGAACATTGTGATCTTACCTATATTTTTTTTTCGAATACATATTTTGATCTTTACATATTAAATGATGGGAAATGTTATACTTACTATCTTTTTTTTTTACTACTTCTTACTACCAAATCTTAACCGTTGATTTCCATCAATCTAACGGTTATACTTTACTGGATCACACTTATTAATTAATTATTAATTTCTAATAAATTACAATCATTAAATTGACGAAAATCAATGGTTAAGATTTGGTAGTAAAAAGTAATAAGAAAAAAAATAATAAGTATAATCTCCCATAAATGATATGAACTTTGAATTTAAATGGAGAGTAAAAGAAAAGTGGTGAGGGAATACTTTTGGGTCATTATGACACGAAAGAATTTGGTATACTATACTGCACACCCAAAAAAGCTTAAAGTGAAAATGGAGGTGCGTGGACCAGCCAAAATTATTGGTGCCACTTCTGACGGGGTACCATCGAAATCGAACAAGACAAGGCAACCACACGAGGCCCTGCTGGCTGTCTTCCAAGTGCCACATTCACCCCACTTTCTTTTTTTCTGATGACTAAATAAGCTTTCGCTGTCAACCAATTAAGTTCTTCTAAATTGCTAATTTGCTTCGCTTATGCTTGATAGTGTTGCGTAACTTCCCACTACTACTACATTTATCTTCTTCATCTTTCACTTTTTTTTATGAACTTCCCCCCCTCCTTTTTACTATAATAATAGTCTGTGTATTACATCATAATTTTCACCACATAAGATGCAATAACTGTCCCATTATATAATTATATAATTATACGCTAAATAAATACTTAGTGCTTGGAGTCGAGGGAGAAATCATTTTTTATTTCTTGAAGACATCATTCACATAAGTCGCACACCTTTTGTCTGAATTGTAAGCCCTAGCTGCACGTTTTTACCAAATGGAGCACAAACCTTGGTGACAATCGAACCACGTCCATAAATAATTGAATTCATATTTCAATTTAATTCACTGCCCATAATGTCTTTTCTTTTTCTCAATGGAAAAAGTATTAATTATAATGTTATATTGAAATTGTCCAAAGAGATTTATTAAAAATAAATTTCAAATAATTGACAGCTTAAATTAACATTACCCGTGTTTTTAGTTTAATTAGAATACTTTTTCCATAAGAAATTAAGAATTTATATTGTTTTTCTCATGCGACCATGCCACACTAGGCATGTTTTAATAATATTCTGCTTAGCGCGCGCGCACACCAATACACACACACACGCTCCTAATTAGTAATTAGTACTTTTCCGGTTCGTGCCATTTAGCATTGGGTTTCAGTTAGGTGAAATATGTATGACTAGTTATTTATTATTTTTATTTTTTTAAAAGTCAAAAAAATCATTTTCTCATTCAAAATACGCATTAATTAGATAAAAAAAATCAATTATTCATTTGACTATAATAATTAGATGTAATATTTTAAAAAAAAATATTGAACAAAATCTAAATGGTCTTTGTAGAAAAAAATAAAATAAAAATAAATTGTCTCATTCTAACATCATAACATATTATAGACCTCAATAATATCTTACTAGTCAAGTCAATTTTCATTGACTAAAGTATAATAAACAAATTAAAGAGTAATTAACCAAAATTTAAGAATTCATGAAAAACATAATCTACTGTTTATGCTTTAATTAAACAAAATGAATAATAACATATTAACAAGAGAAAAGTATTTTTCCGGTCATCGGAGATAAAATTAGCTCAAAATGACGTCGTTTTGAAAGTATAAGATTAAAAAATTATAATGATAAAGATTAATATAACATTACAATGTATTACAATTACAAAAATACATTGATTTCCGCCCCAAAACGACGTCATTTTACGCCCACCGAAATAATTTATCTCCATTGACCGGAGAGATCCTTTACCCATTAATGAATCATTATAGGAATATATTAAATTCTTATAAAAGTATTATTATTCAAAGATAATGATACCATTTGTAGAAGAAGTCAATGAAAAAAGAGATAAATCCTTATGTATTAAATGCTTATGCGTTTTTAGTCATTTCATTTTACTTAAAAAATTAGAAAATTTATCAAACTCGTTCATTGAAAGATCTAGCATTTTGCTTTCAATATTTTGTACAGTTATATGAACATTCGGATGGCCAAAAACACTCAAGCAAAGTGGCATCTGTCTCGGAGACGCGAAGGCATCCAAAGTCCCCTGTTTGGCACAAAAAGAGAAAAACGTAAAAATGATAAAAAATAATATAAAATAATTAAAGGGATTAATATTTTTTCATGTTGTAGAAAATAATTTTATATCATATACATATATAAAAATATGTGAAACCCATTTTCTTTTTCTCTTCTTTTCACATCACCCCACATAGGACCTATATACTTTTACATGTATAGAAGATAAAATTATCTTTTACAATATAAATAACATTAATACCAAAAATAAAACCAATAATACAACTTCAATTATAATGAATTAAATTAATTGAAAAGGAAGGGTTGACGTGAGATTTCATTTCTCGTTAATGATAGATTGATGAACGTCACTCTCACAAAAATCAACGGTTCCGCTTCACTCCTCGGCTTCATGCTCTAGTTTTATTTATCTCCCTCGTAGCACCACTGTTTTCACCTTCACCTACCTGCACCCTCTCCTCTTTCTCTTTCTCTTTCTCTTCCTCTTCCTCTCCACACTCTTCTCTATGCCTCTTCCTTCATAGCATATGCCAATAGAGAAATTAACCAGCAAAAGTAGCACTAGTTGAAGACTAGTATATATAAATATAATTAACTATACAGAATTAGAAGAAAGGAGAAGGAAGAAGATGTTGCTAGGGAAGAGACCTCGTCCTCCAATGAAGAGAACCACAAGCATGTCGGAGATAACCTTGGATCTGAACAAAGTTGCAGATGTTGTCGATTCCAGTAACCCCTTGAAGGGACAGAGATCAGGAGGTGTTGGTGCTGATGGTTCATGGTCGAAACAGACATGTGGTGGTGGTGGTTACAATAATGGGTTAGATCAGAGTATGGTGTTGGCAACAGTTTCACCCAAGATTCAAAGAAGGCATTCCTCGGATCTCTTAGAGACCCCTGAGTTTTTGCGTGCTTGTTCTCTCTGCAAACGTCGTCTGGTACCAGGTCGTGACATCTACATGTACAGGTAATTACTTCAGTTAGTTAATTATGTTTGTGTTTTACATAACCGTTGTCGTTAATTATTGTCACCTAAGTAAATCTCATATCACACACCCAATTCATTGTTTGTTTCAAAAATTTTCCCCTTTCTTTCTAGGAAATCAGATACCTTAACCTGGTTTTACAATTTCTCCTTTCTGACACCTGGTGCCCGTCTATGTGTTTTTCTTAGTTCTGTTCAATATATAACAATTGTTCAACATGATTTTGTTTGTTTATATTAAAAACAAGCTACTAAGCTATGCAATTTTATTTTTTGCTTTCTGATTCGATTGCTTTGTTTTTTTTTTAATTTCTCAATTGGTTAATCCTTCGAATATATTAAGTTCGAGCACTCATCGGACTCTATTAAAGAGAAATGGACTATTTCTCCCGAATTATTTTTTTCATTCACATGACTCGAACTCGAGACATGTGTGTGTTTAAGTGCTTATATGGCTTTGTTTTAATTGAAATACAAATAAATTTTGCAGAGGGGATAGTGCTTTCTGCAGCCTGGAGTGCCGTCAACAGCAGATGAACCAGGATGAGGGAAAAGGGAAGATTTTTGTGGCATCAAAGAAAAAAGTAATGGGTCATCCAACAGGGTCTCAAGTCACCACCAAAGGGGAAACCGTGGCTGCCTTGTAGTTGTGAACCCGAAACCAAGGATCGATGATGCAATTCCTATCCTACCTTGCTTTTATCATGTTTGATACCTTGTCAAATATGTTTATACACCTCTCCCTCTCTTTCTCTCGTTTTTCCTTTTTTTTTTTTCTTTCTTTTTTTAATAATTTTTACCGTGGTGCCTTTTTGGATAGTGGGAGTGGGTGGCCTTCTTTGCTTACATGGGCAACTTGGCAAGTATTTTTGGAAGTACCTTTTGTAGTTTAATCTCCTTGGGATTGTGAATCAATAGATAAAGTGAAAAACAAATTAAATCTGAAAATCATAATTAGTTCCCTGTTTTTTTTTTTTATGGCTAGTAACTTGGAAAATTGCATTCATATTCCTCCTCTTTAACATTATTGTTTGTCAATGGTGGACTGGTTCATTGTTTGACACCAACTTATATTTGTGGGAATTTAAGAATAGAGATGGGAAGTCTTTATTGTGGCGTCACTAATCCACTTATCTATTTTCTCCCTCTCTTTTTTCCGAGGGGTGATGCTTAAAATGGAAAAAGTTTTATACCAATTAGTTGTATAATCAGATCCTGAATTTTATTATTGAAGGTCTGTTATTAATATTATTTTTCTTTTGTCAATAATGAACCCATATGATCAATCCACATGCTATAATATTAAAATGGAACAAAGGCAACTCCAATGGCTTTGGATTGGAGTAATTTGTAACTTCTTTCTGTGCACCTAATTAAAGGGATATAAACAAGTCAATTCATCAATAGTTTGGCATAAACTACAGGAGGATTTTACAGAATCAAACATTTGATATTTTTGTTCAATCGATAGTGTTAGATCAAACGTCAAATAATTGTTGAATCTTTAGATATAAAATTAATAATAAAAAATATAAAGACAATAAAAACTTGAGCATCCCAAAAATCTTCCATACTAAATAATGATAGAGCAGCTAAGGGAAAAACGAGAACAACAACCTGTGGTCATACTAATAATACCCAAGTGCATGCGTGCAAGTTGTGGTGCAGATTGCATAAAACAAAATATACAGCTGGATCGTGCAGAAACTTATGAAAAATAATAAATAAACATTGATCATTATTAAGACTGACATGTTTCAATCTTAAAATAAGGTAACATTTTTTAACGAAAAAAAAGAAGAAGATATTTGTTAGATACATAAAAAATCAAGAATGATTATTTCAGGTGAGATTTCAGTGAATTCTATATAGCCAATTGAATCTCAATTAATCAATGCTACCATGTGAAATAATAGCGCAACTACAATGTGAAACTTACAGTTTTACCCATAAATTAAGGGTTTCATGTTTCTTGTGTGCAGAGATAAAATTATTTTCTTTACACACATACAAATATATGAGACTCATGTAAAGTTATATAAAGAGAAGAAAGAGAGAAAAAAAATGAACTTTACACATTTATATATATATATATATATATATATATATATAATAATTTTATTTTTTATAACATAAGAAACATTAAATCATTTATCTAAACAAAAAGAAAAGATACATTGGAAAGATTTCCAGTTATTGTATTTTAATTAGTGACATCGGGAGAGGAAGATTTTTTGGTGCTAATGATGCATTGAACTTCGATAATTTATTTATGGGTAATATTTTTTTTAAGTTGCATAAAAGAGAAATATTTTTCTATACTCATATAGTTATATTGATAACTGAATTATTATATTATTTTTTCTCTTTTTTTTGATGGACCCCATAATTATATATAAGTGTAGAAAAATATTTTTCTCTTACGCAACATATTACCTTTATTTATTTTAGAATACTTAAAGCGGATTTATAAAAATTTCTATAATATTAGGATCTGCCTATATGAACTATTATCGCACTGAACTCAACGCCACACAGTAGTACTAAAAGTTTTCTCATCGGGAGGCCTACTCAGCATTGCATGGAGTGGGTTCCACTTTGCACCATATATAACAAAACAGTGATGGAAAACAGATTCATTTTGGAGGCTTGTTGAGAGAGAACTCAAAAGAGAACTTTACAAATTTCAATATCATACTATATAATAAATTTTAATAATAACAATAATATTTGTAGATAATTCATTAATAAAATCTATGAACAAAAATAAAAGTTCATTAAAAAATCTAACTGAAATTTTTATTTCAGATGCTGTTTTTTATAGTCAATTGAGTCATCTACGTTGGCATTTTGTTTAATTCTTTGATTGACATGGAAAAACAAGCAGACAAAATAACAAAAGAAGGACACATTGGGGGGACTGAAAGGGCAATCACCTTAGCTTAAACATATGCGGCGGTTTGGGTGTCCTGTAGTCGGGGACCACTCAAAACTCAACCACAGATAACAGAAACTCCCAATAAAAAAGTGGCTCATTTATATAAAAGGGAAATTTATCTCTCTTTTTATGAAATAAGAGATTTTTTACAGCAACCAATTAATACTATATTCTATTGATAAATTATAGTTATAATTTTAAAAATTATTTTTTTCTTTTCTAATAAGACGGTTGATGTGGCAGAGAGAAAAAAAATAACTTTTATATTACAATATATGTCTTTTGTATTACAAAAAATAAGTGTTAATTAATTGCTACAAAAAATCTCTTTTGTAGTGAAAGGAGAAATAATTGGGTTGGATCACACACGCTTGAACCTGATCCATTGAAAGTCTGGGTCTTGCTAGGACTGGTGTTGCGTGCTAAAATTTTCCCAGGATACTCTATTTGAGGTTGGATCTCTGGGTTGATTGGAAGAGATCGGGGAGGTACATATGTGCAGGATAAGCTTCAGTTGAGATGAGAAACTTGATCATACTTGTATTTTAAGCCTTTGTTCATATAATAGTTAAGTGTCCTGCTTATGCCACCTAGTATGATGGCACTTCATCTCATTAGTATTATGCAGAGGTGGCTGATAAGTGTCAAAGACACTATGTTTTTAATATCAAAAGTAGTTCAAATAAAGATTAATATGATTAAGAATATAGTGTTAATTAATAAATCCAAAAGATATTAAAATTTCAACAACTGGATAAGATTCTAACCCTTTTTTATATTGTTTCAAGTTTAAAACAACAAATCACTAATTTGATGGGCAAAGGAAGTTGGGATCAGTTGGGAACATCAAAATAAAGAAAATAAAGAATTAGTAAAAATTAATTTTTGCTCGCTCTGCAACTCGCTTCAGCGAGCAAAGCAAGTGAGAAATTATAATTAGCTCGTTGAGCAACTTGCTTCAGCGAGGAATTAAAATATGCTCGCTTCAACGAGCTGGTCCAAATATTAAAAGCCCAATTTGTTTCTTTAAAAGGATGAGACAAAAGTTGTGGAAGGATTCGAAGACGGAAGAAACTCGGAGATGAAGGTAGAGGAGTAAAAATCTGGAGACGATTGCAAAAGGAAAATAAGAAGAGAAAATTGAAGAATCACCGTTTAAATTTCTTGCTAAGTTTCTATGAACTACTTTAAATTTCTTTCATCTTTTAATTTTGTTGTTATGATTATGCAAAGCTAAATTTATTTATGTAGTTAGGACGAGATGAAACTAATGGGTTCTTGAACACGGTTTATCCTTTCTTGTAATTTATATTTATGATTTAAGTTGTGCAATTAATCTGTTTCCTCATGACTAGCTTTGTTTATGAACTGATCACTCATAGATAAATACATGAATCTTGCATTACAATAGAGATGTTAGTGTCTTGATTTCGATTGATTAATTGCTAGAGTTTGTATGATCTAGGCATAGACTTACAAATTCTATAACTTTATGGTTGTTGCGTTAATACTTGCTCTAGGAAAAAGGTTCTAAGGGATTAGGCTTTTGAATAAAGTAAAGAATTAAATTACCAAGGAATTGAGATTTAATCAATTTTAGAAAGAATCGTTGATAACTTAATCTTGAATGTTGATTGCAAGAAAAGGTGGACTTGTTAGGAAAATATTGGGGAAGTCGAGTTCCCAATTGTGTCTTTTATTAAAAGTCAAAAACCAATTTGTTCGCATTATCAATTCTTGAATTTAATTCTTGATTTCTTAATATTAAAAATTAAAAACAATTTCTTTAAAAATTGTTTTTACAATTAAATTCTCTCTCTCAACAAAACCATTTCAAGAATAGATCCAACTTTAATTACGTAGATAAGTTAGTGATTGATAATCAATCCTCGTGGGATCGATCGACAACCTTATTTTTATCACTTTATTACTTGCCAAAGTCGCAACAGTGGCTCTTGCAGGCAATTTCATGTGTGAGATATTTATTTATAGGCTACATCATGTAGGTGGAGATTATTTAATATCGACCAGGCAATTTCCCTTAATGTAAATGTAAAACTGAAAAGAATGAAAATAACAGGGATAAAAAGGGAAAAAAAATTAATTTATAGGAGTTAGAATGGGACCATATAAAATATTTCCCTATAAGTGCAGTTAGAATCATTTGTTTATCCCTCGTTCATTAGCTTAGGGAGATTGTAGAATGTAACCAGTAACCACAATAGACTGTGTTGTTGATGCTATGTGTCAGAGGATTGCCGATGTATGCAAAATGATCGCGTTTCCTTAGCTTGAAAGTCTTAGTCATTGGATCTTTAGGTCTTTAGGCCCCTCATAGACCGTCTCAAATCCTACATGGAATATGTCAAGATAAAAAATGAATGAATTTATTTATAAATTTTCTTTTCTGACCCTTATAATAGATAGCATAGGTAGATAAATAAGAACAAAATTTTTAATCCAAGAAATCAATACTAAATTTACTCAAATCCAACTAAATCTTAGTAGTTTGATAAGGCTTCTCGAGATATAGACGAGGACAGTTTTACTCTTGCATCTTCACAAAGAAACCGTTACCTGGACTCCAACATATGACCTTATAAATATGCACAACTTAAATTAAGAAATTCAAAAAATAAATCAATTTTTATTTTAATACTTTTCAAACAAAAGTAACTTATAAATCAGAATAATTCACATAGTTATTGATTCTAAACATGCTTAGTATCACTGTTGAATAATTTGTTGAAGAGATGAAAAGTTATAATAACATGGATTCTTTAAAGAATTACCTCTTCATTTCAATTTTTTTTTTTTTTTTTTTTGTTTATAGATCGTCAAGGAGACAAGGACTCAAGCATGAGTTAAGAGACTCTTCCAGTAGTTAGACAAAATCATTGAAATAGAATATAAAAGAAAGCTATTTCAATATATCTAGTAATATAATTCATAATATCATTTGAAAATAAAATTCTTATAATTTGTTTTGAATTCGATCGACCTTATCTAATAAAAAATTAAATTTTTTCCCCCTAAAGTTATAATTTATTTAAATTTAAGTCACAACAAAGTAAACAATTAACAAAATATAAAATGATATTATCATTTTTTGGGGGGTTGGATGTAGAATTCAAAAATCGAGAGTGGGATAGAATCCACTTATTATTAGGTGAAAAGTAATTAAAGTTAAATAATTTTAAGAATTCAAAATATCTAACGATGTTAAGGATTTGGATAAAGAATTAAATAGTTTTATCTCAAAAAACCAGACTCATTGGTTTAAATGATGATATCTACTACTATTTAATTTATAAACATATTAAAACTTTTAGAGTTTAAAGTTAAATCAATAACATACTGACTCAGCAGAATTTAAATGACAACTTTACGTAGCAAATCAAACTCAATATTTCAGATTGATTGAGTGGAGAAAGATGGCAAGATTTTGCATTATTTTGGATTCTCTACTAGTATTGACTCCAATTGTCATGTCTCAATGTCTTCATTGACACGGAATGCTGATCTTGTGACTTCTTTGGCACCGACTACTGATTGTAGCCCAATTATATCTGATATGGTGGAGTGTCTACCATTTTTGTTGAATGATCAATCACAACCAGATGATTCATGTTGTTTTGGTTTTGAATCTGTTGTATCAATCAGTGCTGGGTGCATTTGCGAGACCATCGTAAACGACAATTTGCCTTTTAAATTGGATCTCACAAAGGCAATGATGCTGCTACCTACTATTTGTGGGGTAGCATCCCCTTTCGGTGAATGTGATAGTGAGTGATTTCATTCTCTTCCTCTCTCTTTTTTTTTCCAGGTATTACAATTAGTTCATCGTTTCACGATTAATTTGATTTGAGGTGAGTTTTGAGATTAAGATTTTAAATCCCTCATAAAAATAAAAATAATACTGGGTAGGTGAACACATACTCTCAACCTCAACTGCTCAATTCCTTAGCATCAATTCAACTACCATTATTTAGTAATGATTTCATTCTCTTTTAAACTTATATATTTGCAATTTTTGTATAAACTCTTTAATGCTAATAACACTTTTTATGTTTATGGTGCAGTCTGTATTAGTCTGCACCATCTCCTGGTATGTAAATTATGTTTCTGTTTCTTTCCAATTTTTAGTAAGAAAATTAACTACCTCGAGTTAATTACATCAACATCATCAGATGTTACGTACTGGCTAGTTCTAACTTTTAAAAACAATAAAAATAAAATTATGGGATATAATTTGGGGGGGGGGGGGGGGGGGGGGATATCCAATATTATTTTAGACAATTTTATTTAATTTTTACCAAAACGTCGTCATTTTAAGTTGAAAATTAAAAAATTATAATAATAAAGACTATTATAACCCTGAAATAAATTAAAATTACAACCACATCATGATTTTTGCCTCAAAACGATATCGTTTCGATGAACGTTAGATAAAGTTATCGAAAGTAACTTTAAAAAAAAAATGAACCCATAATTTAATGCCTAGACAATTTTTATTTGGTGCAATATCAAAATCTTAACAAATTGTCAAATACAATCCATTTAGTGATTTCATTGCATATTGCTCAAATAAAATCAGCCCTCCTTTTAAATACTGGGGGAAAGTCTATTCTTGTGAAACACAATTCATTTTGGAATCCACCTCAGATAGGGTGGTGGAAACTAAATGTGGATGCTTAAATGTGGATGCTGCAGTGTGTCCTCAATCCAAAAGGACTATGTGTGGAGGATTGATCAGAGATGAGAAGGGTAACTGGTTAGTAGGTTTTACATCCCAAATTAGTGTCTACTCCCCTCTTATAGCCGAGTGTTGGGCAATTATAAATGGGCTTGTCTGTTCCCCTCTTATAGCGAGTGTTGGGCGATTATAAAGGGGCCGGAGGTGCTTGACAGATGAATGCCTTTCAAGTAAAGGTTGAGAGTGATTTTTCCTTGGCAATTCATTGGTTACAGGTCAATTAAATATGGCTCTTCTTGATAGCCTTGTACAAGAAATTCGCAAATGGAGATACTGCTGAAGTTCAATCATATTGGAAGAGTATCAAATTGTTGTGCTGATTGGGTGGCATTATTGGCAAATGGAGATACCATTATTTGCATCATGGACATCAGAACGCCATTTGAACGATTTTGATAATTCAAAAATCACTCTAAATGGCTCTTGAGGATACCTAAAGTTGGGATCATGCACCCTTTATTTCTCCAACTCCATAATAACCAGCAACCAACAAAGAATAAATCATTCCAATTCTTTATGTCATTACTGGTACCCCAATTCTCTAATACATTCCTACGAAACCAATCATTGAAATCAAGCTGAAAAAATAACTGGTTTCTTGAACGATTAACAAACCTGGACCAAACAGCTTTGGCTATATCACAATCCCGCAGAACATGAAGATGAGATTCAGCACTATTCCTGCAACGATAACAAAAATTATCAGACTGTGACCAAGAATAGATTCTACTTTTAGTTTTCACCCTTTGAGGCCCTTCCAATTCCAAATCCTTTTCCAAAGAAGATCCCTTGGAAATGAATAGGAGTTAATAATGGAATGATAAGCAGATTTAACAATAGAGTGCTGCCCAGGATGAATATTCCAAATAGAATTGTTTTTTTAATTCCTGATAGTGTTCAACTCTTTATGGAATTTGATGGGATAAGATTGTCTTAGTTTATTTTTGTTTGTTTTTTGGGCTATGCCTTGTTTACTATAAAAAAAAAATCTTAACAAATTTTAATTACCTACAAAAAAAAAAAACTTAGTTTTGGGATAAGATTGTCTTAGCTTTCACTATAAATAGTGAAAGCTTAGTTGTAATTCAATGTAAGTTCAATATGAAATTCATCAATATTTTCAACATAGCTCCCTTATCTCCGTTGAGCTCGTTTGAATGGAATTTTGAAAATAAAAAATAAAAAATTAGGCATTATTTTTTGGGGCCAGTAATATTGCCCCTCACTTAAATTTTCTCATCCTTATTACTTTTTTCACTGTTAGATTGGCTTTAGATTAACAGTCCCAAAACTATAAAATCAAATAAAAAAAAATAGTCACACTGGTCCCACACATTTATCGCTCTATTTTCCTTTTGAATCTCGACAAATTAAACTATTGATTTCAAAGTAATTTTAATAGTAAAGTAATTGAATCATATCACGAAATTGTAAAGATCAATATTTTCCTGGACAAGAAAATTGTAGAAGGAATTGTTCGATCTGAGAGGATTGTAATCAATGTAGAATTTGTATACTAGTGGTGTCTATAAATGAGACACCATAAGGGATGATAGATTATTGTGCTCTACGAGGAGTGAAACCAAAGAAAATAATATGTGTATACAATAATGATTAAGAGAGTACGGATTAAAAGATATATATGATAGCCTTAATCCTTTTATAATGGATAATACCTCATAATTGATTTAAAAAATATTTGAAAATATCTGGAGTTAAACTTTTAGAGAATGAGATAATGGATAATTAATACATCTTAATATTTGAATTGGATACCTATCTAAATGGTATGTTCTTTTAGAAGTAATGAGGCCCATTGGATGGGTCTAGAACCCAGCCCAACAATTCGAGAGTTCGGATTTCTGGCCGAAGCACCTTGTTTAAGAAAATCAAAAGAAATAACACCCATCTGAAAACAAGAAGCCGATAAAATCTTCAGAATATCAACACTGTTTAGCAAAAAAGGCACAAAATGATGATGGTTCGACATTGCAATGCTAAATAACATCACTCTGGTAAGGCTTCGAATCAAATAAATTGTACACGGAGTTATGATATATAGACTCGTCACTATTTTTTCTTGCGCTTCAGTTTATCTTTCTTTTCCTTTTCTTTTAATTTCATGAACTCATCGCGCCTTTTTCTTTCCTTCTCTTGGTTTCTTATCATCTCCTCTTGTGCTTGTAGTTGTCTCTTGTTCTCCTTCTCTTTCTGCTCTTTTATCTTTCTCTTTTCCTCTTCTTTGTTCTGACTTTTCTCTTTGGCTTTCCTCTCCTCTTTTCTCTCCTTTTCCTTGAGTTTTTCTTTATTCTTCCTCTCTTTCTCCTTTAACTCTTCTCTGGTGAGTTCCCTGCTGATTCTGAAGCACATATTGGCACATAAATGTGCAACTTATGGCCATATATATATATATAGAGAGAGAGAGGGGGTAGGATAACACCACTGTCAGATGAGATCTCAAATTTCAAATTTGACACTGGTGTTAAAGGATCTTTTATATATATTATTCTTTGAGCATGAATTCTTTGTTGGGTAGTATTTTCTTAATCCAATATTTTGGTTTTAGAGACGTCTCACTTGCTAATTGCTACCCTAGAATTTGGATTTCCTATTGTCTTATTTATACGTAGCCGTCCAATGGCCTGTAGGGTTTGGCATTTTCATTGTTCTATATGATATGCGATTATCTCTTTGTACTACAGGGAGAGCCCAAACACTTTGATGTTGAACACATCTATATGATATGCGATAATATGCCAACATTGCATAGGGTCTAGTTATTAATGGAATACTTGACAACTCACTATAAGTTAAACGAACCAAGTTTTGGTTCAACTATAGCACTAGCAGAATGTTTACCTAACTTTTTATCTGTTGAAATTATTTCAGCTGGCTTGTTGACCTATATTTTTTCTGTTATTTTAATAATTTTATTTTCCTATTTTATTCTGCAGGAAATAATCCTGTTGCTGGAGAATCGATAATCCCTTTTATCAAATGTTCTTGAAACTAAAATAAAATAAAAGCATTATAAAAACTTTCTTATACACACCTTAGAATTTAGCAAGTCAATTGTGTGCGTTTTTTTAACAACCAGCTTAAAAAATGAAAATACAAAATCTATCTGCTGCAGTAATCTTGTCTCGTACTAACCACTACGACCATCATAGCTTAACATGGCAGCAAGAATTGTAACATCCAAATGGAAGATAAAAAAAATGTTGCTTTTTTCTACTTCAATTTTGAGGACAATAGGACTAGAGAGAGAAGAGAGGAGGAATGAACACTTCCTTTGTGAAGTAATATTTTTAATTCAGTGTATATATATAATGGGAAAAGAGTTCATATTTTTCATACAGACACTTGAGTTAGATTCCGTGGACATTTCAGTAAAAACAAAGGACCGAGTTGATGCTATTGGAATGCACAACAAGCGCACCTTTATATGTCTCTTTTATTTTCCCTTAAAAGGATAAGAACCCCACATCACTAAGTAGAGCATAAAAGGCAACTTCTTGGGTAGCTAACTCAGCTGAAAGCCGCATATCTCTAACCCAACTTGATTTCTTCATCTCATTTTCCCATTCTTAGCAAGGCAAAATCACATTTTTCCAGATTTTTCAAGGGTCCTCAACCAGTTTTGGAGAACAATATGCAACAGCCTCTGCAACAGTGAGGAAGATCTTGTCCTCACCAAGAAAATTAGCAAAGTTTGATGTGTGGAGCTTGTCTATCACTAGCGACCCAGGATTAGCAAGAACAAGCTGCTCAAAGAGGTAACTCCTTTGGTAAGATAATTGTGTCACATTGCATCATTTAGAATTGTTAGCTGAGAGATAGTTTGATTACCTGAACATCCCTCTTCTGAAGACTTCTAAATAGTTCTTCAAGGGCATGGATGCCACTGGTATCAATGTCAGTAACGGCTGCAACAAACACAACATTTGAGGTTAAGAACAACCTAAGGAGAAAAATGAGGCTAGAACAAAGGAAAAATATAGATACTTACGTGACATCTCAACTATCAAAAACTGAATTCTTGTTTGGTAGTCTCCTTTCACTTGTTCTTCCTCATCCATCAGCCATCTCAATATCCTGAAAGAGAATAGGTCTTGGACATCAGAAATAGTTTTTAAATTTACCAAAATGATAAAAGGAAATATGTTATAAAATTATCATTATCATTTTAGAATACTTACATGTACATGACACTATTTATTTCTATAGACTATCTCAATACTTTGGTTCATCGTGCATTATTTTGTCTTTGACCATGTATCTTTCCTGTTTGTAATCCAAGACTAACCCTCCCTTTTTACAACCAGATTTAAGCCCTGATGGTATGCATGTTTGAAATATCGTAAAGCTAAGCAGTTACACATATATTTGATATTGATTGAGTGTTCTCCTCATAGATCCACATTAAAACTTCTTATGATATGTAGTATAACTAGTGACCCCTGACATTTACGGAACCATATAACTTCTCTCCTTATCTTTTTAGATGATTTGCGAAAAAATGCTACAACTAAACCACTATAAAGATTGGATTGTTTAATTCAGTTTAATCTAGAAGTCTTGATACCAGTTCTAATTGGTTAAAAGTATAAACAAAGGAGGAATACATTTTTACCTTTCTTTAACATAATTGGAGTTGGAAAAATATATTGCTGAATCAACTCGTACAATCATTACACCAGAAACCCTCGTGGCCTCTGGGTATTGTTGAATGTTTCTATAGACCATTGTCCTAGGGATCTTACCCAGAATAGCAGTTCGGGGCCTTGTGACTTGTAATAGGATCTTTGCAAATGATATAGAGACCTGCCACAACATGTAACAATAAGTCAATAACCAAGTAAGAACTACCAATCAGAAACTACTTTAACATTATAGAGCATAAGACAACTGAGTCTTAGCACTTACGGCAATTAGAAGTCCTATCTCAACTGAGGCAAAAACAACCCCAAAAAATGCTCCCATGCAAGCAACAAAGTCAAATTTATCAATCTTCCATATCAAAATTGCTGCCTTATAGTCCACAAGGTTGATGACAGCAGAAATGATGATTGATGAAAGAATGGCGTTTGGAGTGTATTTGAAAAGAGGTGTGATGAATTGCAGAGTTAAGAACACAACAATGGACATGACAATATTAGAGACTGCAGTTTCACAGCCAGCAATGAAATTTACTGCTGACCGAGAGAAAGAACCTGAAGATAGCAAGAAGGTTAATCAGAGGCAAAAGAAAAAGTCTATAACCCACTTAAATGCATTTCCATGATTAATTGTAAAGCAACCTACCATAAGATAATCATGACCTTAACTCACTCTTCTTGTCTCTTTGGGCCCGCCTTAAAGTAATAGACCTTTTATCTGCTCTAATTTTCCCCCCTCTTTTTAGTTTTGAAGTTTAGCAGCTAGAAGAAAATGGTTATAACTAAGATTTCATCAGACATGACGACTAATTACATCTTTCTTAAAGTTGCACCTCATGACAAAAGTAGCCAAGTTCATAAAACATCTATTCGAGCTTACCAGTTGCGACATAACAGGAAGTCATTGAACCAACAACATTCATAGTTCCTAATGCTACCATTTCTTTGTTTCCATCCAGTTGATAGTCCTTCATAGAAGCAAACGTTCTTCCAATTGCTATGGCTTCCTGATAACCAAAATGTAATGGTTTATAACAACAGGCACAAGTAAATGGTAAAATACTCTTTATAAGAAGATAATAGTGTCAAGATTTGCTTACAGTCAATGCTATCATGCCAGCCACGATGCCAATTCTAAAACCTTTCCCAAGGTAATCACCACTAAAATAAATTTCCTTTACAGATGAAGGATTGATCCCTTTCTCTATGAATTTTACCTTCACACATCAATAGACAAAAAGCTTTACTACTGCTGCAATTAGTACTGTTTCAATCTTACCAACATTTTATCATGTGACTAAAATTATAATCTGCAATATTCAGGATGAGGAGAGAAATATAAGTACTTACAATTGCAACTCCATTCTTGTCTGCACGGGTTATGTATACAAAAAATGTGGAGAGCACAACCGATATCAATGGGGCGATTGCTGGCACCCAAAAGAATTTCTGGTTCTTCTTTCCCTGATCCACACATCATAATACAATGAGATGATAACTTACAATCCCAACAATCTGTTTAAGGAGTATATAGCAAAATGAATTAGGTTGCTTACAATATACTTAGCAAACAGAAGAAAAGCCAGAAAGGCAGCTCCAATTACCATAGTTTGCCAGTTCCACTGCAATATGTTAAATATTAATCAGTTTTAGTGCACGCGCACGCACTCACACATATATATCTTCAAAATAAAACTCCCAGTAATAATTTGTATGTGCATTTTTAGAGAGAGAAAGAGAAAGCATACTCCATGGTGGGCTGATGAGAATACTGAATGCATCACAGAGATAATATCAGTTTTCTTTGTGAACTTTTGAATCCCCAAGAAACCCTTAAGCTGTTGAAGGGCAATTGTGATGGCAGCTCCCCCCATAAAACCGACAATCGCAGCATGAGATAGGAAATCAATCAAAAATCCTAACCTGACCAAAAAATCCCCCAACCAGAATGTCATCATGGTGTATTAAAAAGAGAAGCATTTCATTAGAGGTTGTTAGCACATGTACAGGGCCTAAACACTTTTGTAGGGAAGATTCAAATGCAAACTCCCCTGGAGTCAAAGTTTCATACCTAAAAACCCCAAGCGTTGCTTGAGTAATCCCAGCAAAAAACGTGGCAGTAAAAGCAAGTCGTCGATATTCTACTGGATTGGCAATGGGATCAATCTCATTCTGAAGTAAAGTCCCCAACAAGAGAGAAACCACTGCCACCGGTCCTATTGCAATATCACGAGAACTACCCATGACAGCATAAATCAGTGGTGGAACAAAGCTAGAGTCTGTAAAGATGGAAGAAAAGGCATCAAAATCTCAGTCAAACATCCAAAGAAAACACATACGCAACTTGAGCTGTTGATGAGAGACTCGAATCTTACACAGTCCATATTGTGGAGCCAAATTTGCAAGCTTTGCATATCCAATGTCCTGTTTTTTCAAGCCAAGTATTAAAACCTCTAGATTGGGGTAAGTAGTAGAGATTATAATTCTTTACTCATATCTATCATTCTATTGTTCTTCAAAAGCTCAAAATCAACATTGTAAAGCAAATTTACCTGAGGAATGCAGAGACTTGCAATAGTTAGACCGGCAATAAGATCCCCTCTAAATTTTTTGAGGCTGTATGTTCTCCCCCATCTAAGTATGGGAAATATGGCTTCAATGCCCATGATGAACTTCCGGGATTTAGACTGATCCTTGAAGGAACGAAGAGGATCATCCGCGAAGAATGTTTCTTTTACAATGGCTTGGAATTCCTTGAAGAGGTTTTGTCTTGGAGGAATTCCAACTTTATGAACGTATGGTGCGTGGCCTTGTGAAGATGACAAACTTCTCACATCCATCTCTTTTGTTTCAAGATTTTCATCTGCTCGATGATGATCCATTGAGGACATCAGCAATGACTTTCACCTATAATACAAGGGGTAAAAAGATTATTTCTATGAGCGAGTGATAGAAATAGTTTAATGCAGCAATAAATGAAAGAAGAATATCGTTTATATTGCATTCAAAATAGGCTCCTACACCCTTCTATGCTTATAGAGTTTGAGAGTCAAGCATTCCATGCTGCTTACAGTTTTGGTGCACCACCCAAAAGTGAAGAAAATCAAGTACATAAGCTTCTTTATGGGATTTGAGATATAGATTAATGATGAAAGAGATCTTACTAACTGCGTAATAATTCAGAAACCTTTAACCAACCTGAATAAAAGGGAGGGGATGGTGACAGAAGGGTGAAGGTCACTGGCTGAAGCTGTAAAGACTTATTGAGCAGGAAGACCGCAGTGAAGCTACTTTGGATTATATAACTTGAAGTCAAAGTTGGGGTCAAACTGAAAGAGAACAGTTACCAAAATAAGGTGTGCACCCGAATCCAATACTTGTCATTGTCATACATAAATAAAGGGCCGACCCAGTTCAAATACCCATTTTGTGAGTGTCTGGGGAAGGGAATACTTTAGGCAATCTTTTCCCTACTTTTTGCAGAGACACTAATTCGAACCCGCAACCTGACACACCATGGCAAGCAAGCTTACCGCTGAGTCAGGCCGGCCCTTCTCATACATAAATAAAGATTTAAAATAAATTAAATCACTTCGATGTTTAATCCCGCACAAACAACCCATACATGGAATGCTGAGTTCCTGAATTACAGGTGCTCATGTATCAATCCCATAATTTACTTCATAAGAATATTAGTGGTGGGGAAGAAATATATAGAGTATGAGAAGATATTAACTAGGAAGCAGAGAATACCAGCAGCTAGAAATTACTATAAATTATAAATCCATTTGAGAACCTGCAATTATTTTGCTTATTCAAACCAAGGAGTCCCAAAAGTAAAAAATAGAAAGAAGTTCAACCTAGCTCCATCACAACTAGCAATTGAAAACACTATTTCTAGAGTGAGGTTAAAAGTCTCCGTGTTGGTTTCTTATGTCAAATTTCAAGAATAATTTAATCAAAAGAAAGACTATTAGCATATTAGGAAGATTGCTAGGATATCGTATATAAAGTAAGGAGTTTCATTTCCTCTTTTAACCTAACACAACATTTTGTGGGACCCACACATTTTAAAACAAAAAAGAAAAGAAATAAATATGGCACGCAAAACGAATCTCTATAACATTACACCATCACTTTTCCTACAACATAATAAACATAAAACCCATAAACTAAAGATATTCTGACAAAAATCAGTTCGAAGTTTAGGGAAATTGACAGTGAAATCAGTATTTAACTTATTGTACATAAGCTCTTGAAATTGCACACACAGAATAAGTTAATAAAAAACTACACTAAACTTAATGTTTTAGGTATGTTGTTTCCAAGAAAAAAAAATCAAAGTTGTACTTTTAAAAATATCATTCTCGGAAAAAAGTTAAAAGGAATCAATTCTTAAACCTTAATAAAGTTCTACAACCAACAAGTTCCTCCCTCCGAAATAAAAAAAACAATCAGAATCTTGTTTGACCGTTCAACAGTTATAGCAATATACTTTGATGCTAAATAACACGGCCATAATTAATCTATCATTCAATATGATAATAGCAACAATGATATAATAATATAGTAGCACACATTATCGTGGCGCCACAGCATTTCGTTTTCACTTTTTACAAGCACGATAAAACAGTGAAGAATTGGACTCTTCCTTCTATCAGAACAAGACAAAACCAAAACTTGAACTTTTCCAAATCCTTAAGAGCCACACAAAGTGTCTAATAAAAAATCATATAAATATGAATATGAATAAAGTCCAACATGACTCAAAACTCACCTTTCCTCGGTAAGCTTCTCATGCAAACCATTGATAGTGGAGGATTCCAATCTAGCCCTATCAGCATTTCAGCGAAGCACAAATTAAAACAGAGAATATGCATTTTGTATCCGTAAAAGAAGATAAGCATTTTGTATACATAATACAGTTAGAGCTTGGATTTCAAACCTCCACAATCGGTGGTTCTCGTGTAGAACACTCGATTTTTATTTTGAAACATTAAAATCCATGAATAGGATAGACAAGTGGCAGTTAGAGAAACCAACCGACCCAATCACCGTCCAGGTTCGATGAATCCATTTTCTTTTAACAAATGTTGCTGCTACTATTTTCCTTTTTTTCATGCCAGGTCGTGTTTGGTTGTCCAGAAAAACAAAACAAAAAACTGGGAAACACAAAAGGACACACGATGCCTTTATGTTTATGATATGAAAAAATTGTCATAAATAGATCAGCGCAAATCCTAAAACTTTTAACAGTTATTTAATGTTGAATGTAAAAGATGACACGGATGGAACATTGACACAAACACCCACAATGACGAGCTCATTTTCCGTGCATTGGATTACATGCTCCTTTGACCAAATAGAAAAAATAAGGGATAAAAATGTAAATAATTATAAATGTGAGGTTAGTGTAAAAATATTTAATAAATGGTATACTCAATAGTCCTGAAATACCGAAAATATTTTCCACAAGGTAGACACTGTTGTTATGGACTCGTAGGCTGTGGGTAATGAAAAATAAAAAAAAAGTCAAAGGTACAAACTTAATCCTATTTGTTTGTTTTTGTGTTCGTTTTGTCAATGCTTCTGTTTGCATGGGTCACGTTGGTTTCGCGGGTGGCCCCACACGTGCAATACAATGGGAAACGGTTGAATGAAGCCGCTAACTTGGCCCCATTCATGCTGCTTTCAGTGTGTGGGGAACTGGGGATATTAATTTTCCATCACACGTATTTTTATCTTTTAAAACGCAGATTCTCGTTTCATTTTTTTTTAATTAAAAATATTTTTTCCCTATTCATAAATCATAATAATCTTATTTAATTTACTTTCTGTAAAAAAAAAAAACAAAAAATCTTACAGAAAACGGTTGAATGAAGCCGCTAACTTGGCCCCATTCATTCTGCTTTCAGTGTGAGGGGAACTGGGGATATTATTTTTCCATCGCACGTATTTTTATCTTTTAAAACGCAGATTCTCGTTTCATTTTTTTTCTTTAGTTAAAAATATTTTTTCCCTATTCATAATAATCTTATTTAATTTACTTTCTATATAAAAAAATCTTACAGATACAAATTTTCTTAATTTGATCATTGTCATTTACAATTATAATTAAGTGAAATAAATAGATTAAATTAAAAATAAGTATCATGTTTAACCTAAAGGACCTGCTCGGAGCAGGAAGATGGGATGGGATCACTCATCATATCCTATTATTAGGACATGTTTGGAGCACCTGATAAGGAAGATAGGATAGAATAATTTATCATATCCTACTTTTATCTCTTGTTTGGTGAGTCAATAGGATATGATTAGCTTATCTTATCTTATTGTTTTATTTTATTTTATCTAATACATGATTTCTTATTCTATTGGGAGAGCTGGGTTATGATTCAATAGGATAAGATATCAATATTAGATACCCAATATATCCTCACGCTACCCAATATATCCTCACACTACCTAATATATTCCCACACTACCCAATATATTTGTATTTATTGGATTATATTTTGTTTTTTTGTTTTTCTTTACTCTTTCTACATAATCTTATCATCTAATCAGGTGCTCATCAAACACAGGACATGATATCGGCTTATCAGCCCCATATCATATCCTACCCTTATCCTATCATGTCTACCAAACGAGCCCAAAAATATTGTATTTTTGTCACTATCTTTGATGATTATTTTTAATTAATTCTTATATGATTATATGTTATAAAAGAAGAGGTAAAATCCATAAATATTGTAAAAAAAATTCAATCTAAAAGTTTAAGCTGGTGGGTGAAAGTGTGAGGCTATATTAATGATTTTTATATATTTCTAATACGCCCCATCACACGAGAGTTCACTGGGCTTGAAGGGTGGACAATGCATAGGTGATAGGTCCACCTACTTGTGCTAAGAAATTACACAAGAGAAAGTAAGAGTGATGATGATCGAACTCGTGATCACTTGGTTACGAAGGCTTTGATACCATATAAAGAATTAATTCAATCCAAAAAATTAAACTGTTGGGTGAGGCTACATTAATAATTTTTATATATATATATATCTAACAGAGAGCTAATTGGTCTTGAAAGGTGGATGAAACCCAATATACCAAAAATATAATATCATATAAATAATCAATTCAACTCAAAATCATAAAGGATGTGTGAGGCTAGATTAACAATTTTTATCTATCTATAACAAATACAATAACGTTCGGACCTTGTTCAAAGCCTACAAGAGAGTTTGTTGCAAGTGAAATTTTATAAGCAAATATAGAGGAAGAATATTTTTACTACCAAATTTTTTTATTACTAACTTACTACCTATCTCTATCTAGCACGGACACGAATTTTTTTTGGAAATTTACGTGTCGGACACGTGTCCGACACGGACACGTTCCGACACGTGGTCAACTTTTGAGGACACGCGGTCAATTCTCCGACACGTTTTTCCGACACGCAGTCAATTTTTTAGGACACGTGTTCAACACTCGGACACGCTTTGACACTTTTTTTTTAATTTAATTTTTTTTATAAACAATCTTGATTTTTTTAACTAAATATAAAAGAAATAATTTATAAATTGATTTTTTTCTGTTATGAAATTTGACATGAAAAATTAACAAAGTATGAAAAATTATTTATATTTATATTTATGTTATGAAATTTAAATATTTGATTGGTTATATGACTTATTATGAACTCTAATATATATTAAATATAAATTATATTATATATATTAAAAAAATTATTTAATATCAAAACGTGTCCTAACGTGTCCAAATATGACATTTTTTAGAATTAACGTGTCGGTGTGTCGTGTCGTGTCCCGTGTCCGTGTCCGTGCATCATAGACCTATCTAATCACCATTGAATTAAAGAGAGAGAATGTTAAAAAGTTTTTTAAAAAAGAGAAAATGTTGATCCAATGGTGATTAGATAGGTAGTGAGTTGGTAGTAGAAGATTTTGGTAGTAAGAATATCCCTCTTCGCAAATATAAAGATATTATAAGACTAGATTAATTGCAAAAAATGTTCACTCAACAGGATAGCATTCATTATAAATGGGAAATACAAGTGTTATGCAATAGGAAATAATGAGATGTTTTAGCTGACTAAAAAGGCTGTGGGACTCACTTAATTTTTTTCCTTTTTTCTGTACAGTGAAACCTATAATATTTGTGTGTCTTCAGTAAAGATAGTTGCACGAGAAATATGCTCCTATTATAAATACACATTTTCACTAGTTTCACGAAAAAGGTTCCTTCACCATTGTTATGCATGGATAGCGGATTATCAGTTAGCCCGTTCGGATTGCCTTCTCAAAAAAATACTTTTTATACCTTGCTTATTTTAAAAGTATTTTTTTTTATTTTTATAAAAGATAAAGTTATTTAGTTTGTTTTTTATAAAAAAATTTGGCTGTTGAGTTCTATTTTTTAGGAGGGTTTGTTTTTTCTAAAGTTACTTTAGATAACTTCATCTAATGTTCATCGAAATGATGTCGTTTTGAGATGGAAATCATGATATTTTTGTAATTTTAATTTATTTCAGGGTTATAATAGTCTTTATCATTCTAATTTTTTAATTTTTCAATCCAAAAACGACGTCGTTTCGATGAACATTAGACAAAGTTGTGTAAAGTAACATTAGATACTTTTTTCCCTTTTTAAAAACTAAAATGTTTAGCTTCCAAAAAAATAGATTTTTGGCCTTTTTATGACTTCTTCTTTTTTTAAAAAAATTAAAATGTTTAGCTACCACAAAAAAGTAAATTTTTGGCTTTTTTATAACTTCTACTTTTTTAAAAGCAGACATCCAAATATAATTTTTTGATAAGTGTTTTTTCCTTTAAAAATCAACTTTTTGAGAGAAAAAAATCTCATTCAAAAGGACTCTTAGAGTGTTTGATAATTTTTTAATTAAATTTTTTTAAGTTAAAGTTAAAAATAAAATCACATCTTTGTGAGGAGCGAGAATCTTTAACTGTAACAAAATCCCGACTTATAATTAGGTTCAAAGAGTTGAAGTTTGTGCAAATTGTCAGGAGACTAACTCGTCTCAAAAAAGTAATTAGAATCGATATATAAAAAAAAATTTAAAAAATTAGCATATATCTTAAAAAAAAATTCCTCGTGGGAGTTTTTACTTTGTGCTTTTTTTATTCATTATAAAAAAGAATTCTTTTTATAATAATTTTTTTTGTAAATATATGTTAGTTAAACTTCTACTAAGAGAAAAGAAATCAAAAATAAAACTTTCCAGCATTTAAACCGCAGTCATGCGGATGTAAAATCTATATTTGTTTCTGAGAATTTGAAAGAGTCTGTATGTAACCAATAACAATCAATTACCAAATAACAACTAAATATTTACAAGCCAAGCAAAAAATGTCAAAGGCTAGTTATCTATTAAATATCAACAAGTAACAAAGACAATAAAACAAATATCAAGGATCAAATTATAAAATTATAAAATTTAAAAATTTGTTCTGTGCAAAATAAATATTTTTACCTACGTATCCCGAAATATTATGAAAGCTCAATGTCATATAAGTCTTACAAAAATAATTATGAGTTGGTTTTAAGTAAGAGAGAGGTTATATTTATAATATTTTTTTCTTATAACTAAATCTTAACTGTTGATTAAATTTGTTGTAAATGTAGTAAATATTTTTAGTCGTAAGTATATCCTTCTTCATTTATTATTAATTAATTGTTAATTTTTAAGAAATTATAATCATCAAATCGGCAGAAATTAACCGTTAAAATTTGGTTGTAAGTGAAATTTTTTATAAATATAACATTCCTCTCAAAGAAAATATAAATGTTCAAAATAAATTTATTAAAAAAAATAATTTAAACCAAGTAACACACCAATTGGCATAATAGACAATAAAATAAAACTAGACAAATCAACAAAAGCGAAAAAAAGAAAAGAAAAGAAAAGATAAACACTACTCAAACAACCCCCAATCTTAATTTTTTTTTTATAAATTAAATTTTTAGTTTTGATTCCTTTTTTTTGGCATCTTTTTTTTTATACATATTTTATTTTATACAACTTTTGCAGTATTATTTAATATTTAAAAACTACAGCATAATATTTAAAATTAATTTGGCCCAACGAATAAAAAATGAACCCACTTCCTAACAAACCCAACTCTCAACCCTATTGAACCAAAAATCCAGGCCCTAATAAAACTCAATCGAATCAAACAAAGAATGAAAATAAGGGGCTCTTTGATTGTGTTTTAGTTTTTTTGTTTTTAAAATTATTTTGTAGAATAATTATGAAAATAATTGTTTTCTGTGTTTTTTTTGTTTTGAATTTTAAAAACCAAAACAGAAAACACAAATAACTCAGACATATTCTCTAAATTTGATTCTAAAAACAAAAAAATAGTTACAATTTTTTAAATTTTTTTTTACAAAACATACTTATCAAATGAGTTTTTTTATTTTTTTTGTGGAAACTAAAAAATTATTTTAAAAAAACAAGAATCAAACAGAGGCATAGTCACAGTGCGGCTGTGAACGAAGGAAGGTAGAGGCAGCGAGAAACGGTGGATGTTTGCTTACGCTGTTTAGCCTTTTTGTGCATTTTGATCTTTATCATTGTTGCTTAATTGGTTTTGTCGTGTATAAATTGATTGTGATATAACGTTTTATTCTTTAGATTTTTTGAAGATTCAATATTTTTGATTTTAAATAGCTATTTTTTTATCCGGTCAAAATGAAGTGTTTATAATAAGTTAGTAACAACTACCTAATATAAAAATAAGAAGGAATTATAGCCTCCCAAACAGCCAAAACAAATAGGAGCTAATTCAAGTTACAATATTTTTTATTATTATTACTTTTTTTTACAAGTTACAATAGTTTTCAAAAAAAAATTCCTAATTTTTCCATGTTTGCCTGAAAATTCTCTACATTAATATATAAGCAGCTATTTGGCTACTCAAGTCTCTTCACTAGGAAATGGATGTTACTTGATTTTCCATTTAATGAGCCAAACAATATTTTCTATTTGTTTGCATTCGATCACATTTGGGCACATACTAGCCACATTGGAGAACATTACATCATTTGGTGTTACAAACTTCCCAAAAGTTTTTTTTTTTTTTAAAAAAAAAAAAACAAAGTTGAAAGTGAAATTTAAACCCAAACTTTGCTATATGTAAAATGACTATCACATTTAATTTAATTGTAATGCAAGTCCCTGGATATGTTACCGCCAAATGTCGTCGTAGCTAATTCAATGAAAATGTGTTGTCTTTACTGCAATGATTACGTTTAACAACTCGTTTAAAAGAGCCTAGGCATATAATTTCTCATGTTACATTGTAACACAAAAAATGGGATAAAATCCTTTTATTTATTATTATTATTTTTTTTTTTTAGTGAATCTCACGAGACACTTTATCTCATGGAGAGACAATATCCTCTAAAGATATATGTTTTTTTTTTTTTTAACACCCCTAAAGATATATGCTAAAATAGTAGAGAAAGCCAATCGATGATTCGATGAAGTAAAGCATTAAATGCAATATAGGAACAGGATCTGTTTCTTTTCACCATCAATAGATACGAAGAAACCAAATTGGAAAAGAAGCAGAATTCATTAGAAGCTGTACTTTTACTCGTTTCCATATGCTTGGGCGCTTCACAAGTTAGGAAGCTGGTAAGTAAAACCACGTTTTTTCTTTATTTAGGAAAAAGAGAGGAAAAAACAAAGGGTCTTGTAAGAGTTATGTTGCAAGAAAAGTGATTGTGTTATGTTATAGAGATTCGTTTTGCAATGTTGGAGTTTTTTTTTGCTACGGGCCTCACAAAATATTGTGTGTGTAGGAAAATTTGTGTGATCATGTTAAATGATAGATGATAAACCCAAAAACAAATAGAGGCTTCGTATACTTTTTCATTTATCTTTTAGAATTGAATCTTCCCCTCATTGCGTCCAAAATCAATAGCTAGTTCTGTTGGCTAGTTACGACTGTTTTTTATACGCAAAACGAGTACACACACAAAAGAACACAAGGCCTACTGGCCTAACCAATTTGATTACTTGAAAGATGACTTCCACTAAAGTGACAATCACTCGTAAGTAAAGGAGGGAATCTTTGAATTTTATGATAGTGGCATAATACATATATGAGAAAAGTTTTTCTCCTTCACTCTCACGAAAAAATGAGACCAACATCTTTATTTATTTTTGCCCACTATTTCTATGATTTATCTCTTTCTCTCATTTAAAATACACAATTTTACATTTTTTAAAGAGTTTGATTTTTCTAAAGTTAATTTAGATAACTTTATCTAATATTCATCGAAACGACGTCGTTTTGGGATGGAAATCATGGTATTTTTGTAATTTTAATTTATTTCAGGGTTATAATAGTCTTTATCATTCTAATTTTTTAATTTTTCAACCCAAAAACGACGTCGTTTCGATGAACATTAGACAAAAAAAAAATTTTGGTACAAATATTAGACAAAATTGTCTAAAGTAACATCAAAAACTTTTTTACTTTCTTTAAAATGACATTCACTTTCCGGCATATATAGCCCCTAAACTCCACAATGTCAAATTATACGTGAAGTTGCAAACTACAATATCATTCTCTAGAAGTCTTAGCAATGATATATATTTGAAGGGAAAAGTTTTTGTCTTTTTAAATGATACAACTTGTATCATTTTACTCTCACAAAAAGGTGGGACTCATACCTTTATATTTTTTTGCCGTCTCTCTCTTCCTTTATCTATCTCTTTCTCTCACTTAAAATAATATAATTTTACATCCTTTAAATGATACACATTTTTCTCCATATTTTAAATGATCTTTATTTTTTTTTTTTTTTGATAACAATGGTCTTTATTTTTTCCCTCAAACAAAAGCATCGCTTCTATAGCTAGCACATATTGGAAAGCAAATAACAATGACGGAGTCCAAAAAAATTTGTGAGATAAGATTAGAAATTTAAAATTCACGTTAACTTAAACAAAAAAATGCAATAATGAATTGATTATATAATCAGATTTAAAGAGCGCTCTATATTTTCTTCTACATAAAAAATAATATAATTAAATGGAAGTGAATTTATGTTATATTATTTTTTTTGAGTTTCAATATAATAAAAAATAAAAACTTGATGAATTTGAAAGAAGAAGTCGCCCCTCTAACCTATGCGGATCTAGATTCTCAAATATTAAAAAAAAAACATAATATCAGAAATTATAACTATAGAAAGGTGGATTAATAATAATAAAGAAGAGAGAGAGTACTGAAATAGGTAATTACAAAATCATAACAACTTTATATGGTACTGGAGCGCATTTTTAGTACCACATTGGTACTCAATTGGGTGTTTTTTTTTGTAATTTACACCATGTACTTCAAAAAGTATATTGTGTAAATTACAAAAGTGCTTCTTTTTTTACTCATGTACAAAAAGCAGTTGGGTGACATCTTTTCTATTGGCCGGTCGCACCTGCCACCGTGGTATAGTAGATTTTCTCATGGTAGTAATCTTTATAGATAATCATGTCATGTTTTTTTTTTCATATGAAAGGATCTAATTACATGGATAATTAATCATTGGCTACCATAACTCCATTTAATTTGTGTTGGAAATGAGAATAACTTTAAACAATGATGAAATGACAGGGAAGAGAGGAGGATTTCTGAAAGCTCATGACATGAAAAAATCACTAATTATGGACCAAATGAGTAATGATATTAAATAAACTTCAAATATTATAGTTAAACTCAAAATTTTAAGGCATTAAATGTGTGAGTCTTTCAACTTATATGATGCTCATTTAATTCATTTTTAACCCATATAAATTTTTTTCACTCAATTGTTAATTTATCAACTACCAAACCGGGGCTTTGGAAGTTGAAAAAACAGGGCTCTTTTTTTTTTGGGTAAGCTAACAGGGCTCTACTAATGTCATGAGCATTAAATTCCGTAAGATGAAAATACAAAATAAGAATAGGAATCAACTTGGCAAGCGTCAAATATATGCAGGTATGATTGGAATAAAGATGGGTGGGTCGGCTTAAAAAGGTTGTAGATACATCCAAACATCGTCCATACACTTATACGCAATTTGGGGGGTTTACATCAAAGGCTTTCTCTTGCTTAATCTTGGATGAGTCACACGACTATACAAGGGCCATAGTGGTTCATGTCCCATCAACAGTTTTATTTTCCAAATATTTAGCTTATGCACCTTGGCAAGTAGCCTAAAGCATCATTGTCTCCAAATTTTGTTATTTAATTTAAATTGCACACGCTTTTTTAAAGCTATGACTTTCCACTTCTTCAAAATAGAAAGAAAGAAAGGTAAATTTGTAAAAGATGTAAAAATTTGGTAAAAGAATTATGCACAAATAGCATTTATTTCGATTATACAAGTCACCTATTTATATTAGACTTATTAAAATAAGTCTAGCTAGATCGATTGACTAACTTAAATAAGAATAAGAATATTCCAACTATCAAAATTTTTTACTGCTAACTTACTACTCATCACATTACCATTGGATCAATGAAGGAATATTAAAAAGTTTTTGAATAGAGAAAAAATATTAATCTAATGGTGATTAGATAGGTAGTAAGTTGATAGTTAAAAATTTTGGTAGTGAGAATATTCATCCTCCTTACATAATTCAACAAATATGTAGTCAAGTTAATAAAATCTAAATTCAAAATTTTGTTAACCACGATAAACATGACCCATCGAGGAATTTCAGTGGTTCAGAACCGTCAAGATTTAGTGATCCCCTTTAAAAATTGGGAAACATAGATAAAAATATAAATAAAAAAATAAGAATAAAGTTAAAACAATTCACATTTCAAAGAAGGACCGGTGAAATTCTTCTCCTACTTTAGCTCATCTCAGAATTTTTGTTTTCGTTCACCAGGAGATATTTTTTTTAAGCAATGGATAACAGATTTGAAAAAGACTGACACATTTGATACAAAAAACAAAGATTATTCCTTTTCCTTTGGGGGCCTTGGCCCCTTGTGTACTTAAAAAAAAAAAAAAAAGATTAATTTGACACAAATGTCTCTCACGAGAAAAATGTTCACGCTTTAATTTCTTTTACAGCTAGATAACAAACATAAATCTTCTTCTGCAAAACAAAAATTATTGGATCTAGACTATTTTCCGCTGTCATCTAACTTCATAGGTTCTCATGCCAATGCTTTCATGTGATATCTGGTTGGATGAAATAATTTTTTTATGAAATGAGAATGTGAATGGAATCCTGATTTATTTGTTTTATTTGATATAAATTAAAGGGAAAGAAGAAGAATAATATTATAGGAAAGTTGTTAGGTTATGTTATAGAAATAAGGATTGTGGGATCCATACTTGTTTTCAAAAAAAAAAAAACTAAACAAAATAATTATGGATTCCACCGTCTCTATCTCTATAACATAACCTAATAATTCTCTTTATACTTCTATTTCCCAAATTTGTTCTTATATTTAAAAGGATTCTTGGGATGGAATATTTATTCTCATTATTAAATGAGAATGCATATTTCTTTGGGAATTACTTTTTTTTTTTAAAATGCATTTTATTTTTCCCACAAATTTTCAAATATTTTTTTTTAGTATTTCATAAATTTAATATGAATCTCACCAAATCAGTTGAGCCCACTTTCTTTATTTTGTGGAACTCGCATCAAATTTGTCTAATAATAGATAGTGTATTGAAAAGAACGTGTCAAAGAATATACTGATTTTTTTTTTTCAATCACTTAACTAAACTTAAAATTCAAATTATTCTCACTTTATTTTTTCAGGATATTTTTAAGTATCATTTAACTAGTTATTTTTTAGTTTCTCTTTCCTTTAAAAGGAGAAGATTAACAAAACATTTTTATAAAAATTATTATCACAAAGCATATAAGCATTTTTTTATAATGAATAAAAAAAATTAAAAACTCTGGGTAGGGAACTTTTTTTTAATATGTACATCAGCTTTTTCGGAGTCCTCATATTTGTTTAACTGATATTCTCGTATTCTAATTTTGTATTTATAAACTTTTGCTAACAACAAATCATTGGATCTCCTCCTCTCCTTTAAAATGCTAAGACAATCAGCAAGACAATGTTTGTCCGAGACGTAGATTTTGCACACTATGATGTTGAGGGATGTGCATGGGTCAAATCGAATTAGATTTTTTTGAAAAACCAAACCAAATTGGTTTAAATAGTTCGGTTCGAAAGTGGTTCGGTTCGGTTCAAAACTGACTCGGTTCGGTTCAAAATTGGTTCGGTTCAGAAGTGGTTCGGAACCGGTTCGGGTCGACCCTCTTTTGAAAAGAAAAAAAATTAAAATTTTAAAAAATTAATTTACAAAAATTAATTTGGTTCGATTTGAAAGTGATTTGGTTCGATTCGGAAATGGTTCGGTTCTTAAACCGGTTCTAAAAACCGGTTCTAAAAACCGGTTCGGTTCATGAACCGGTTTTTTAAAAATCGGTTCGGTTCATGAACTGCATTTTAAAAACCGGTTATTTTATGGGACGAGACGGTTTGGTTCATGGTTCGACCCAATTTTTTGATTATTTTACATATACCTAATGATGTTGTTGGTTCATCTCCTTTCTTTCGCACAAGGTAAGACTCTATTTTTTTTTTGTATAATTTCTTTTAATTTGAGCATGTATTAAGGTTATAATTTGTATGAAACAAAAAACTATGAGTGGAAGATCCAAAAATTCATTTGCGCCAAAAAATACGTTTCTCTACCATTTATTTCTTTTTGTTGTCTCTTTTTTTTTTTTTTTCAAGTTATGGTGAATAATAATGAAAAAGAAAGAAAAATAAATTTTTGAATAGAGTTATAAGAATAAAAAGACAATAAAAAAGACTACAAGTTTAAGCACGATGAATAAAAATGGAACATAGAAAGGGTAGAGTCATGTTTCTCGTTGTAATTTGAAGCATGTAATATCTCGGATGATTGTATAGTTACAAGAAGAGCTATCGTACAATCGAATGTATAGTTAGTCGAAGAATTAACGTACAATGTTCTAACGAGAGAGATACATTAATGACTCGAATCAAATCAACACGAGAAGAATCTAAGACTGCGCATGTACGTGATTGTACACTTGAGGGTGACTCATAAGAATTAATAAGTATTATCTATACCATCAAGATGCATATATTTTTTGGTAACCCATAACAGAAAAACTCCACAATTAAGTGTGTTTGACTTGGAGCAATTCTGGAATGAGTGACCCCTTGTGCAGTTTATCAGGAAGTGTGTGAGTGAAGATAAAACACATTGAAAAGTCTTGTATTAGTTTGTGGGGACAGTCATTGATTATAAAAGTCGTTGCGTGTTACAATTGGTATCAGAGCAGAGCCTCCTACCCAGTACGGTGTGGTTCGATGACGAACCAGACGGAAGCTGGTGGGCATTTAACATACGGGATGCTGACGATTGTATAATAGTGGAAGAGAAAATGTACAATCAAATGTCTAGTTAGTGGAAAAGATAATATACAATGTTCTAGCAGGAGGGTTACATGAATGAATCGAATCAACACCCGAACGAGAAAGATCTAAAGACTGTGCAGGTAAGAGACTGTACAGTTGATGATGACTTATAAGAATTAATAGGTACTCCCTATACTAACAAGATGCATCTACTTTTCGTTAACTCATAACAAAAGAACTTCATAGTTAAATATGCTTGACTTGGAACAATTCTGGAATTGGCAACTTCTTGAAAAGTTTGTATGAGTGAGGACAAAACACGTCAAAAAATCTTGTGTTAATTTGTGAGGACAATTATTAATCGTAAAAGTCGCGCTAGGTGTTACAATGCATACATAAGAGATTTATTAAGATAAATAATTGAAATTTTATTCACTTCACATTATCACAGATATACATTATTGTGCATGCATTTTGAGTTAAATTTAAAATAAACCTATTGAATTTGTTTATTCTTAATTTTTTTTTTTGGTAAGCTGTTTATTCTTAATTTTATTACTCTATTCAGTTACAATATATTTCCTTTATGGTAATTTTATTTTTAACTTAATTTTTAAAGTAATTTTAAGTTAAAAATTATATATAATCACCATACAACTTTTTTTTTTTAAATTCTATTTTTAACTTCAACTTAATAGTAGTTTTTAGGTTTTTTTGACCCTTTTGCCCTTCATTAATTAATTAATTAATAACTATTTTACCCCTTATCCAAAATTATCTATCAATCCACCCTTCTTTAATCGATTAATTTGAAGATTTAATCGATTAAATGGTTAAAACTAGCGAAAATGATTGACTTGAAGATTTAATCGATTAAATCTTCAAGTTAATCGATTAAATCTCCCTCTTAATTGATTTAATCGATTAAATCTCCACCTTAATTGATTTAATCGATTAAATCTCCCTCAAAAAATGGTTGACCTTTATTGCCTGTTGGGAGATTTAATCGATTAACTTAAAGATTAATCGATTAAATCTTTAAGTCATCCAATTTTGCCAGTTTTGACCATTTAATCGATTAAATCTTCAAGTTAATCGATTAAAGATGGGCAGATTGGTAGATAATTTTGAATAAGGGACAAAATAGTTATTAATTAATTAATGAAGGATAAAAGGATCAAATAGCCGTAGTTTTTATGTTTTAAAACTCGTACTTTTTCTTTTTCAAGAGTAGCTCTACCTAATACGAGTTGTCAAATATGCAATTCATCAGACATCACACATTTATTTTATGTCAATTATATTTAGAGAAAGATGTTTATCCTTTTAAATGACACAACTGATATATTTTCACTCTCACAAAGAGGTGGGACCCACATCTTTATTTTTTTTTGTCAACTCTCTCTCCTCCTTTATCTATCTCTTTCACTCTCTTAAAATGACATAACTTTACATCCTTTAAAATGACACATAATTTTCCCTTATATTTAATGGGGAAGGTTATATTTACAACCTATTTCCGTTTACAACTTCTTACAACCATATCTTAATCGTTGATTTCTGTCAATCAACGGTTAAGATTTTCGCAAATCAAAATTATTAATTAATTATTAATTCACAATAAACGACAACCGTTGATTGGCGGAAATCAACGGTTAAGATATAATTGTAAGAGTTTATAAAATATTTGGATTGTAAATATAACATCTCCCATATTTAATAAATTCTTAAGCTTTTGTAATTACACTAGCAATGTGGACAACTCAACCAAATCCTAGTAAAGCTGCTTCACTTGTTTGTGCGTAAAGGCCTCTGAGTTGATTCCTTTATGGTCTGACATACGATCCTAGATCCAAGATAGTAGTAGGCATCTTTCCATCAACACTAAAAACTTTAGTTGCCTAAAATGTGCATGAATGACTGTGGAGTACATACATTGTTGACATAGGTAAATGGTTGGTTTTGTCTTGAACTGCAAAAAAATGGAGAACCTGGTTTTAAATATGAAATATAATTTGGAATGAGTAAATAATAAATGAAAAACATTTTTTATTTTAAATGCAGGAGACTTTATCTGCAAATTACTATGTCTTATCAAGTTTTTTTTTTAATTAATGGATCCCTTTTTTCTAAAAAAAAAATATCTTTGTGATAGACATTAGACATAATAATCTATCATAACGCAGATCCGATGAACCCAATAATAAATGGCTATGTTCAAATCATATTCCTCATAAGTAATTAGGGAAATAGATCCGTCCTGTCATGTGATCAAATCCTTGTCATGTAATAGAAACAAGTTTTATGGTACCATCAATTTGTTAAAGAAAAAGATGCAGCCCCGTTTTCAATATTAGAGTAGGATGAAAAGATTTGGCCATGCAACGGGACAAATTTTTACCTCAGAGCAAAACAGGAGCAGTAGAGATATGTATGGGTCGAACTGAATCGAATTTTTCGAAAAACCGAATCAAATTGGTTTAAATGACTCGGTTTGAAAGTGATTCGCTCCGGTTCAAAATTGGTTCGATTCGATTTGGGAGTGGTTCGGTTCGGTTCGGAACCGGTTCGGGTCGACCCTCTCTTGAAAAGAAAAAAAATTAAAAAATAAAGTTATAAAAATTAATTAGGCTTGATTTGAAAATGGTTCGTTTCGGTTCGGAAACGGTTCGATTCTTAAACCGGTTCTAAAAATCGGGTCGATTTTTAAACCAGTTCTAAAAACTGGTTCGGTTCATGAACTGATTTTTAAAAATCAATTATTTTATGGGACGGTTCGGTTCGGTTCATAATTCGACCTAATTTTTTGATTATTTTACATATCCCTAAACAGCAGGAAAAAAACCAGAAAGGAAACTTAAACCCCACATATCCCCAACTTGCACCGGAGAAAAAAGAACAGACGCCTGCCGTAGTTTTTTGTCAGAAGGACTAAAATGCAAAAGAAGAAAAAATATTACGGGATTAAAACATAAATAAAAAAGGGCTTGCAACTAAATAAATAAAACTTGTCAAAAGATTCCAAAACTTAGAACCCAAACAATGAAATTTTTTAGTCCGTGCTGAAATACCCAGGTAAAACTCAATTAGTGCCAAGGTTGTATCATTTTTGTAGAGAACCTTGGGATACACCACCCAAAAGCTAGTTCAAAGGATGAGAGTGCTCAAGGTCTTATAAACTCCACATTAGTTGCATATATAACCAATGTGGGACTATATATCTCAACACGCTCCCTCACACGAGAGTCCATTGGGCTTGAAGAGTGGATGATGCAACGGGCCCAACCTACATGTGCTAAGAGAGTCTACATGAGAAAGTGAGGAAAGGCGAGGCTCTGATACCATGTAAAGAATTTGTGATACACTACTCAAAAACCAGCTCAAATGATAGGAGTGCCCAAAGTCTTATAAATTCCACATTAATTACACATAATGTGGGATTATATATCTCAATAATTTTTGAAAACCCAGTCAATGATCGTAATATTTAAAGAAAAGATGTACCATTTTTGAAACCAACCAATAACAAGGCCCCAATTGGTCTCTCAATCTGGCTCCACTGACTCCAAATAAAGTATGAGATCCACCATTGAATGAATATATGATATGAATGAATATATTATACGGAAAGAGTGGATCCTCTCATGTTAAAATTTCACATAACCTGGTCATAAAAATTTTCTATATCTATCTCTTTTTTCACATGTATTAAATAAGTGGAGTTCAATCATGTTGATGAAAATAGAGATACACACCAAAATTTCACATAATCATCGTTAAATTTAACACGAGATAATTTATTGAATGCGTTGTTGACGGAATATCAACTATTTAGCTAAAATACATTGAAAATCCTCTTTCTTGCAGAATATTGCACTGCTCATAATAATGACTAGCATAATGTGATTATTTGAAATTCACGTGAAATTCTTATTTAGATTGCTGCCCCATTGATAATAACTGGCTTTATGGGTTGAGTATTGAGGAACCACATAAAATTGGTTATATTCTCCTTCCATTACATGCAAAATGATGTCGGAAATGAGAATTGGCAAGATACTGAAAGCTAATTTGTCCCTTATCTACGAATAGATGCTCTGCTACATAAGCCAATCAAAGTGGTGCTACAACTACCCCTCATTAAGCATAGGCTTCTATCAAGCTCTGTGCTATGTATCCCTTTCTGACAATCATCCAAATATGTCAAAATTATTGGTGTTTATGGTATTCAACTGACAAGATTCTATGTTAAGTACAACTCACAAGAGTTCAACCAAACACTTCAAACAATCATGGGTTCAGTGCCCCCTGAAGCTTCCAGTATGAGAGTGCAAGGTGTCCTTCATCCTGAGGATACTGGTCAAATTGAAAGGTCCAATTGGATGCTGGATTCTCCCAATCCACCACCTCTCTGGAAGAAGCTACTTAGTTCAGTCAAGGAGACCCTTTTGCCTCATGGGAACAAGTTCTGTTGCTTCTCATCCAAGAAGAAAACTTTCCATGGTTATGCTTTCTCATTCTTGCAGGGTTTATTTCCAATCCTTAGTTGGTTAAGAGATTACAATGCCTCAAAGTTTAAAGATGATCTGTTAGCTGGTTTAACTCTTGCCAGCCTGAGCATACCTCAGGTATTCACAAACATTTCTTTGATTTACTTCTATCTTCAGAGCAATGCAGGAAAAATTAAAACGTTACTCTTCAGATATATAAAACCATTAAAAAGTCCTCACCCATCAGTTTAAGCTTTTGGGTTGGATTGATTCTTTACATGGTATCAGAGCCAGGTTGTACCGGGTTCGAACCTCACCGCCCCCACTTTCTTTCTAGTGGAATTTCTTTCTTCGCACAGGTAGGTGGGCCTGTGCATTGCGTGTTGAGATATATAAAACTATTAAAAAGTCCTCGCCCACCAGCTTAAGCTTTTGGGTTGAATTGCTTCTTTACAGTTACATTCCCCCAGATTTTTCCTTCATTCTTGTATTTTTCATTTGAATGTTGCAGAGTATAGGATATGCTAGTTTAGCAAAAGTGGATCCTGAATATGGACTGTGTAAGTATGAGTTTTTTTCCTCCTTTTTTTGTTTCAACATTTTGGTGAATCTCCATTCTTTCTAATTTCACTATTGGTTTGGTTTTGTTCCATTCAGATACCAGTGTTCTTCCTCCTCTTATTTATGCTATGATGGGGAGCTCAAGAGAAATTGCAATTGGACCTGTAGCTGTAGTGTCAATGCTGTTATCCTCCCTGGTTCAGAAAGTGGAAGATCCTGTTGCTAATCCCCATGCTTATAGAAACACCATCTTTACTGTGACCTTCTTTGCTGGAGTTTTTCAAACTGCATTTGGTGTTTTCAGGTGGTTTCCTCATCTATTTGTTAAATTTTCTTGTTAAGTTTTAGTTTTTCTCATAAACTAACTAGTTTGTCTTCCAACATTTGCAGGTTGGGTTTTCTTGTGGATTTTCTTTCGCATGCTGCCCTAGTTGGATTCATGGCAGGCGCAGCCATCATTATTGGTCTTCAGCAGCTCAAGGGATTGCTGGGAATTACTCACTTTACCACCAAAACTGATGCAGTATCAGTGTTGGCATCTGTTTATAAGTCATTACATCATCAAATTACTTCTGGAGAAAAAGTGAGTTGGTTTTGCCATTTGATTCATGTTCTAATAAAGTTTAGTTACATTTAGAAAACATTACACAGAATCTTATTCTTAAATCTGAACCATTGAATTTATATAGGTCTTCTTGTTGATATTTGACATTATTCTTTGTTCATTCCGTTGACAGTGGTCCCCTCTGAATTTGATCCTGGGATGCTCATTCTTGATTTTACTTCTAATTACTCGTTTTATTGTAAGTAATGAAATATCTAGTATTTACATTCCAATTCTTAACTATATCTGGCTAATGGGAACTTTTTATAATGTTTCTCATTTCAGGGAAGAAGAAACAAAAAGCTTTTCTGGTTGCCTGCTATTTCTCCACTTCTATCAGTTATACTATCAACTTTAATTGTGTATTTGTCAAAAGCTGATACGCACGGGGTTAACATAATAAAGCATGTCAAAGGAGGCCTGAATCCAAGTTCAGTTCACCTGTTACAACTCCATGGTCAAAATGTTGGACAAGCAGCTAAAATTGGACTGATTTGTGCAGTTATTGCACTCACTGTATGTTAATTCATTTCCTAGTTTTTTCTCCAAATTATTATATCTTTTTCCCTTTTCTGATTCCTGTGATTTTGATAGCAATCTGAACTTCTGATTCAGGAAGCAATAGCTGTTGGTCGATCTTTTGCTTCCATTAAGGGTTACCATCTTGATGGGAACAAAGAAATGTTATCAATGGGATTCATGAACATAGCAGGATCTTTAACTTCATGCTATGTAGCAACTGGTATATCTTTTGTTAATAACTCTGCAATTAATTTGTAATACTTCTTTTTATGTATTTGGTGTGTATCAAAGTTGTTTATAGTTTCCTGGTGAACACTTGCAGGTTCATTCTCAAGGACTGCAGTAAATTTCAGTGCAGGATGTCAAACAGCAGTATCAAATATTGTGATGGCCATTACTGTGGTTTTGTCCCTTGAATTATTTACAAGGCTCCTATATTACACCCCTATGGCTATCCTTGCTTCTATCATCCTCTCAGCACTTCCTGGATTGATTGACATAAGTGAGGCTTGCTATATCTTTAAGGTTGACAAATTAGACTTTCTTGCCTGTGTTGCTGCTTTCTTGGGCGTCTTGTTTGTATCCGTAGAGATTGGTCTTCTTGTTGCTGTAAGTAATCGGCAGCTTTCAATTGTTTTCATTTATTGCATACTAAGTAGCATCCTTATAAGCAGACAGTAACCTAAAATTATTAACATTTTGCACATGAGACTTGTATTGATTTTGGTTGACTCCTAGCTCCTTAATTGCCTTACATATTGAGCTTTGAGGGAACAGTTACCAAAGTGTCATTGTTTGGCAAATTTTTTTATCTAAATGTAATGTGAACAGTACTTTTAACCAAATTGCCACGTGACGTAATTCGCTATGACTGGTAGCGAATTACGTTCGCCAATGATTTTGACACGTGGCCACATTGCGTACCAAATTCGTTACCACTAGTAGCGAATTTCGTCCAATCAACTTTTTTCTGTGAAAATGTGTCGCATGTCACAAAATCATTGGCGAGCATAATTCGCTACTAGTCGTAGCGAATTACGTCGCGTGGCAGCCTGGTAAAAAGTATTGTTCGTGTAACATTTGGATAAATTTTTTGCCAAATAGTGATACTTTGATCTATGTTCCAACTTTCAGAGTAATGTTACATGACATTCATAACTTGTATAATTAAGTGTGTGAACCATCTAAACATCATTGTATAGTATATTCAGAGCATGTAAGGATTTTTCCATCACTCATTTGTCTTACAGTTACAAGCATATTTTACTTAGGCATATAGCCTATTTACTTGACCCATTGTTATCAATTTTTAATGTGCAGGTGATAATCTCGTTTGCAAAGATACTAATACAATCAATTCGACCTGGAATAGAAGTTCTAGGTAGAGTTCCAAGAACAGAAGCCTTCTGCGATGTTACTCAATATCCCATGGCCATGAGCACTCCAGGCATCATAGTGATTCGCATAAGCTCTGGCTCACTTTGCTTTGCAAATGCTAATTTTGTCAGAGAAAGGCAAGCACTTTACAAAATGATTTAGAGAGGGTTTTAGCACAAATTAATACCATGTATGAATTTTTTTTCACTTGTTCCAGAATACTGAAGTGGGTCATGGAAGAAGATGAGCTTAAAGAAACTACCAAAGGAAGGGTCCAAGCAATAGTTCTAGACATGACAAGTGAGTTTTTTGTTACATTTTTCTGAACTTAGAATTTTAACGCCTACACATTCATAAATTTGATCTTATGCAATGTTCCTCTGAAATTCTCTTTAATAGACCTAATGAATGTTGATACTTCCGGAATTCTAGCACTGGAGGTAGTGCACAAGAGGTTGCTTTCACGTGGCGTGCAAGTAAGGCCACCATGAATCTATATTCTTTGGGAAGTAACAATGTTTTATATGTAGTTGTCAAAACTTATAAGATCTAACACTTGTGCTGTGTGTTTTTAACAGTTAGCTATGGTCAACCCAAGGTGGCTAGTAATTCACAAGCTTAAGCTTGCACACTTTGTTGACAAAATTGGAAAAGAATGGATTTTCCTTACTGTTGGAGAAGCCATTGATGCATGTCTCTCCTAAATTTGCTAGCACTTGATATCACGTGTCTATGTGCCATGCTATCTTTAAATTTTATTGCATAGGTTGTGGGTTTTGTTAAAATGTTAATGCTGAATTGCATATTTAAGCACATAAACTTGTGTGATATTATCTTCTCCTACACAAGCTGGTCAGCTATTCCAAATGGGATTGTGCCATGCTGCACCAGAGGGGGAAGGATATACCATGCACTATGGGGTTTCATAGACCACCTTATTGTTATAATTTCTCAATTTTGGAAGTGAGTGATGTTTATTTGTATGGCCACTTTAATGTAATTCAAATAAAGATTTAAGTATAATTCATAATTATAAACTTTGTTATCAAAACAAAATGAAAATAGGGTTATATATTAGGGTTCCTCGTTTCTGCTGTCGCTCCGGTAAAAAAACTTGCAGCAAACTATTAACACTAGGATACGGAGTCGTATCCTGACCTAAAAAAAAAAACACATCAGGATACAGACTTGTATCCTGATGAAAATAAATGTTACTGCACATTTTCCTTTTTGCAGCGACATGAGCAATAAAACTACCTTAGTCCGTATCGTTCATATCTTTACAACATTAGTAGTAATAGGTTCGGGAATGGGATAAATCGAGTTGAGTACTTGGATTCTTAGGAACAAAAATTTAAATTTCCCTTACAAAAAACAATAGCCCGTACCTTTTTTTGCTCTCCTTGCACTACAAGTTTTTAAATTAAATTTTATAAAATAATTAATTACAATTTTTAAATTAATCTCTTACATGATATAAATAAAAAAATACATAAAAAAGGAAATAATACTGGACTAAGGGTATTAAACTAATAAATATAAATCAATATAATTAATTTTTTTTTTGGATAAACCATATGTATCCTTCATGCAAGTAATTCTGCTCAGGACAATTTCAGGATTAAGATTTTAAATCCCAAAGTATAGTACTAGGGATGATCAAACACATGTTTTCACCTTTACCTCCTCAGCTTCTATGCGTCAATTGAGTTACCATCATTTGATATATAATTAACTTATTAATAAGTAAATTAAGTATAATATTTATTTAAAATGAGCGAGTTGATGTCTCATGGCAAAACGAAATTTCGGTCTAAACATGGAAGAAAATAAAAAATTGGAACAAAATTATTTTATACCCGCCAAAATTAGTTATTGATTCTTCTTCGATTGGTTCATGTAATTAATAAGTAGTTACATATAATTAAATCAATAATTATGATTTAATATAAAATTTATTATTCTTATAAGATGTACGTTAATCCTTCCTCTAAAAAAACCATATTACTTATACAATGCACTAATATTTGAGAACACTCAAATAGATATTCCATCAACATTTCAATTAAAATCAAATATGTATGTTAAATAAACCCCTTAAAATTCTCAAAAAAAAAAAATCATTACATTTTTTATTTTTTATTTTCTGACGAACACGTGCTTATGTTAACTAAAATTGAACTCGTTGTTAAATGAAATATTCTGGTAGCCAACAAAATTGGTAAAGTGTGCAACGTTTTCTTTTCAATATTTTATAAATAACAATCCAATAAACGACACATCGTTGAAGGCCTCGTCATACCTTGTACCCTTGTCTTGTTCAGTACCTGGTGGTTTGGTCGGAAACAGAACGATGGGAGCAGAAACTGAAGCGCAGGAAAAGCACGCAGAAGAGAGGCCAAGACCCTCTATCACTACTCTCACACAGGATCAGTTCCTCTCATGGAAGCGCCAGAAGGTTTTTCCTTCTCGCGCTTTCCCTATTACTTAATTAGGGTTTTTTTTTCTTTCCTTGTTTATTGCGTTTTGAATTCTGTTTTCTTGTACACTTTTTTATAATGGGTAGGATGTTATATGATTTTAACTTCACGGGCAATTAGAAATTTGTGAAATTTTATATTTTTTCATAATTTGATGAGTTATAGAGGGGAAGGTCATAGTTATAACATTTTTTTATAACCTCTTACAACTATATCTTGTCACCGTTGATGATTTACGTCAATTAACGGTTAATGAGTTTAATTTGCTAAAATGATAACCATTGATTGACGGAAATCAACGGTGATAAGACATGGTTGTAAGAGGTTGTAAAAATAAAGAGTTGTAAGTATAAACTCCCTCATATACTTAAAAGAAGAAATTCTCAAAATTATGACTGTAATGAAGTTTAGAATTAAGAAAAGAAGACCTTTTCATCTTATATGTTAACGTGGGGATTAATTCTTTGGGCTAATAAGGAACAAGGGTAGTTTGTGAAGATTAAAACTTTAGCAGCATGATCTGGGGTAGTTTAAACACAAAATTGGTTAGCTATCTTGTGTTGTTGATTGAACGCCAAAATGCAATAAGGGAGTTTTATTTATTTTTATTTCCTTTTCCTTTCTAATTTTTTGTGTAACCTGGAAGGAAGAACATTACCCCTGCTTCCTGCCACTTTCTAATTTAACAAGCAAGCTGCACTAATTAAACAGATTGATGGTCCTGATTGCTTCCTGGATTAATTAGATTTCTCTTAGATATGCTGGCACATGTCGTTGATTTTAGTTCTTAGTAGCTCTCTTGTCTCCCTTAAAATAGAAGGATGCAGAGGAGATAATATATTCTAAACTTAGTGGTTGCATTTGATAATTACCAAAGAGAAGAAAACAAAAAAGCAAAGAACCAAGAATATAGATGTATTCAATGCAGAAGGCACAGGTCTCCTGCTTTAACAGTTTATTTTATTCTTCAACTTTTTATAATCAGAGTGGGAAGAGGAGGTTGGGGGCGGCGGGGAGGAGGGCTTTATTTACATGCAAAATTTTTGGGATGAAGTTATTCAACTGCAAAGATTTTTCCATGTTGAAATCAGGATTGAGTAATTAAATGGCCTAGTCATTTACTAGGGATAGTGTTGCAACTGCTTTATTGAACTGCTAGTTGTTAAATGGCCTCAGTCAAACAGATTGAAGCACTTTTAAGCTACTTGTTTGTGAGAAATTTTGTTCAATTGCATGGAATCATCAATTTAATCCTATATAGAGTCTCCAAATTGATAGTGTCTGTATTCCTTTTCACAGGATGCTGCTGATTCAGCCAGAAAAGCTGAAGCATCAAGGAAACGTGCTGAGGATATTGCAGCAGGAACAGTCCAAATGAATGGCCGGGAGCTGTTTGTGCATGAGCCATGGGTGTTTGATAACTCAAGTTATTGAGGTTTCTTTTCATTGGCTCAAAAAATTGTTTATGGTCATGCTTTGAATAACTTTATTGTAAATTAAGTATTTTTATTCATGCTTGTACTGGGGTGGGGTTCATCTATGAGATTTTATTATCTTTGTGATAGATTTATTTTATTTTATTTTTTGTCAAAATCTTTTTCCGTAGCAATATATTTCAGAAATATAAAGTTTGCCCCTTTGGTAAAGGAAACAATGAAAAGAGTTGTTTCTATATATGGCCAGGGAGGATCTATTTCTCATTAAAAACCCTAAATTATGAGCAGTTAGAACATCAATTTATTATCTATCTAATGATAAATTTCTTCTCTGATATTAGCATTTCCATATAGTTGGGAAGTTTAGTTAACTTCAATATTTAGTTCATATTGCACCTCCTTGAACTAAGCTTGAGAGATTGTTGGTAGTTCAGTCATATTCAGGGGTACCTGCTATGTACCTTTTTTAGTGTGCATGAACTACTTACGGAAATAGTCTATACCACTTACTGGTTTCTAGATTGATTTTGCAAGTAGAAACTGTTGGAGATATAATAAAGGCATTAATAAGCCTCCACATGATAATTTAAGCGTTTAGGAGATTGGTATTTAGCATAGTATTAGAGTTTCTATGCCCAAGGGGTCAAGACTCTAACACAGGATAGAGTGGGCATGTTCATGTCTATGCTTTAATCCAATTGACTCTTCTTGCCTGGGAGCAATTTTGAGGGTTGAACTTGAACTATCTTAGTTGTGCAACCTGGATTCCTTACGCATTTTTTTCCCTGTTGCTAAATAGCTGAAGCAGTATTTGTTACCTTGAGTTGTGCATACAATGCTTATTTTTTTGGTTTTTTTTTTTTTTTTTTTTTTACCATTGATATGTTTGCAGTTTACTATGTGATTAAACCCCACAATCTTAATTGTGCGTTCTCCTAATTGACATTAGAATAATGTGTCATCTACAGTTCTTTGCATTATTTATTAAGCATATAACATAAATTCGCACTACAGCAGTATACCCCTTTTTTTTTTTTTTTTTACTGGCCAAATAATTCAATATTCTTTTCTTGTCATTTAAAATTTCATTAACTACTTTAAAAATTTGTGATCATATAATTTACACAATCTTACAAGTTTGAAGGTCTAATTGCTCACCCATAGTATACCTTATTAACCAATAATTGAATCATTATTAACCAAATTTGCTAGTGTAAAAATGGTGTACTTTCGAAAAATAAACCCGTGCAAGAATTGGTGAAGATGTTTGATAGAGACAAGCAAATTTCCAGAAACTACAACGAAACTCAGATTCTATTTAAGCAACTCAGATCAAGTCTTACTCTCAATTACATTTGCAAGGAAAGAAATCCTAATTACAGGGAATTGACAAACATGACAGTAAGATAAAGACAGGAATGCAAAGATAATTCTAGAGCATATAGAGAGGCTCTAGTCTCTCCCAAGTCCAGTCTATAGATGATCCAAGATACCACATGCAGCACACGCCACCCTCCTTATATTACTTTCTCTCTCCTTCCCTAACCGCTTTCTGTTCCGTCACCACAACAGATTCTTCACCAGCTAACAAACTCTCCTCCCCCATGATATGGGCTTGGGCTGGGGCCCTATTCCTCCTTCGGGTATATACCTTCGCCTGCAGGCCCGTATCAATACTCCCCCCCAATTTAAGGACCTTGTCCTCAAGGTCAAAGTGGGGAAATTGACGTTTCATGGTACTCGCAAGTTCCCAAGTATTTTCAAAAGAAGGAAGGTGCTGCCATTTAATAAGGACCTCCAAGGGACCCTGTGACAAACGACGCCATTTTAGCACCTCCTCTGGCTCCACTTGTAACTCCCACTCAGCTGTCAGTTGAGGTGGAAGTGGTTGAGCCAGTTCCGGAACAGTAATCGCCTTTTTTAACAAAGACACATGAAAAACCGGATGAATGCGCGAAGAGGACGGCAGATCCAGCTTATAAGCCGTAGCCCCCACCCGTTCTAACACCGGAAAAGGGCCATAAAATCTCGGGCTTAACTTTTCATTGATCCTGCGGGCCAAAGATCTCAAACGGTAAGGTTGGAAACGAAGATAAACAGCCTCCCCCACTTCAAAACTTGCATCCCTTCGACGCTTGTCCGCCTGGGCTTTCATCCTATTTTGTGTAGTAACCAAATTCTGTTTCAATTCATCAAGGACAGCATCCCGTTCAGCCAACCAGCTATCCACCGCCTCGACCAAGGATGAGGAATTACCCATGCGAACCAAATGAGGAGGTTCACAGCCATATAAAGCCCGGAAAGGGGTCATGCCCGTAGGGTCCTTGTAAGAAGTGTTATACCAAAATTCCGCCCAATGCAACCATTTCATCCAAGTCTGAGGTTTAGGACTGCATAAACACCGCAGATAGGTTTCCAGCCCCCTATTAACTACCTCAGTTTGCCCATTGGACTGAGGGTGATAAGCTGTACTATATTTCAACTGGGTGCCGGTACTCTTAAACAAAGCGGCCCAGAAAGTACTCAAAAATACTTTGTCTCTGTCGGAGACGATAGATTGAGGGAAACCGTGTAATTTAACGATTTCCTTAACAAACACCCCGGCCACATCAACCGCAGAAAACGGATGTGTAAGTGGTAGAAAATGTGCATATTTGGACAGCCTATCTACCACCACAAAGATAGTATCTTTACCCATAGACTTGGGCAAACCTCCCACAAAATCCATGGAAATGTCTGCCCATACAGTAGAAGGGATAGGCAAGGGTTGTAAAAGACCAGCAGGGGACAAGGTTTGTACCTTGTGTTGTTGGCAGATTGAGCAAGCAGCCACATACCTTTGAATCTCCTTGCGCATGCCTTCCCAGTAAACCACCCCCTCAATCCTCTTGAATGTGCGAAAATAGCCTGAATGCCCGCCAATACACGAGTCATGGAACTCCCGAAGGATGTCAGGAATCCGTTTTGACCCCTTGGAAATAACCAACCGACCTTTAAAAAGTAACGTTCCACCTTGTAGTGTGAACCCCGGATGTGAAGTGGAATCCAACAATAAATCCTGAGTGATGCCCCTCAGTTGAGGATCGGCCTGAACTTCTTGTTCCAATTCGGCTAGGTAAGCTGGCTGGTTTGAAGACAGGGCCATAAAAGACATCTGACGGGACAAGGCATCCGCTACTACATTCTCTTTACCCGGTTGGTATTGTATCTCGAAATCGAAACCAAATAACTTAGAGCTCCACCTTTGCTGTTCCTCATTTAACATTTGCTGATTGGTAAGGAACTGTAAACTCTTCTGATCGGTTTTGATGACAAAATGACGTCCCATGAGATACTGACGCCACTTACGAACGGCAAAAACAATAGCCATCAACTCCTTTTCGTAAACCGATTTACCCATGGCTCTCGGAGAAAAACCTTGGCTGATGTAGGCCACGGGTCTGCCCTCTTGCATTAACGCCGCACCAATGCCTCGGCCTGACGCATCCGTTACCACTAAGAAAGGTTTGTCAAAATTTGGGACAGCAAGGACTGGAACCGTACTCATAATACCTTTAAGCTGGTCGAAAGCTGACTGAGCATCTGCACTCCACTTGAATTTATTCTTCTTTAATAACTCGGTTAATGGTTTTGCTACCTTCCCGTAATCCTTGACAAACTTCCTATAGTAACCGGTGAGACCAAGAAAACCCCGCAGGCCTTTGATTGTGGAAGGAACTGGCCAATTCACCATTGCTAACACCTTTTTGGGATCGGCCATAACACCCTCTGAAGTAATTATGTGTCCCAAATATTCCACCTTATCCAACCCAAAACTGCATTTCTTCTTGTTTGCTTTGAGTTGATAAGCTTGTAACGCATCCAACACTTGTTGCAAGTGTTCCAGATGTAGTGTCCTCTCCGAACTAAAAACTAGAATGTCATCCAGAAAAACCAATACAAACTTACGAAGGAACGGTTTGAGTACCTCGTTCATCAAAGATTGAAACGAAGAAGGGGCATTGGTAAGCCCAAAAGGCATTACCAAATACTCATAGTGCCCCTCATGCGTTTGAAAAGCTGTCTTAGGTATGTCCTCCTCCCTCATACGAATTTGATGATAGCCGGACTTGAGATCCAACTTAGAAAAAATCTTGGACTCACCAATCTCATCCAGCAGCTCCTCAATTACTGGCATCGGAAATTTATCCGGTATTATCATGCGATTGAGGGCACGATAGTCTACACATACCCTCCAACTTCCATCCTTTTTTTTTATCAAAATCACCGGGCTGGCATAAGGGCTAATGCTCTGCCGGATCATGCCATTGTCTAAGAGTTCAGCCACTATTTTTTCTATCTCATTTTTTTGATGATGAGAGTACCTGAAAGGACGGCAAACCGGAACCTCACTTCCCGCTTTTAGCGTGATTGCATGGTCCTGGAAACGCCTCGGAGGTAGCCCCTTTGGTTCCTGAAAAACTTCCTCATATCTAGCAAGCAACTTCTGTAACTCTGGCCAATCCTGAGCTGAATGGGACTTAGTGAGATCTAGGGTAACCAAGTACCCCTCACCCTCGTCTTTTAGAGTCTTCATAAGAGAATGAAACGAAGCCTCCTCTCTAACCAAAGCTGGTTCCCCCCTCAAGGTAACTTCTCGACCAGATGCTCCGAAAGTCAGTGTTCGATGTTTGAAGTTTGCCCGAATTTCTCCCAATCCAGCCAACCAGTCCCAACCTAGCACCAAGTCAATCCCTGCCAGCTCAAACACATAAAAATCCTGGACTATTTCCACTCCCTGTAGAAGTACCCCTACCTTTTTGCACACCTGATGACAATAAACTCGGTGACCATCCCCGACCTGAACGTTGAACCCCTTCGTGGTTTCCATGGCCAACCCTAATTTCTGAACCTGGTGTTGAGCGACAAAGTTTGTGGAAGCTCCACTATCAACGAGCACCACCACGGGTTGACTGTTGATCGTCCCCTGCATCCTCATAGCTTGGTTTGAAGAGAGCCCCATCAGTGCTTGCATGGACAAATGGAAAGCGACCTCTTCTCCGGCAGGCTCTTCCGTTTGCCCCACCGCCTCTCCAGCCCCCTCCTCGTCCTCGCACTCCTCCTCGACCAACAGGATCTGTAGTTCCTTGATGCTACAACGATGGGTAGGGTTCCATCGCTCGTTGCATTTGAAACACAATCCCTTTCTCTGGCGCTCGTGGAGCTCGGTTTGAGACAACCGTCTGTTACTGCTGCCCTGGCTCTCCGTCATCGTCGGATTGCCCACACCTGTCGCAGAGGACGAACCCTTCGAAGCCGCCGCTCCCTTATGTCCTTCACTGGTTTGGGAACTAGGGTTCCCCAAATAAGAGTTGGGCATTTGGGCCCCTCTGTTTGTCGTAGGCCCATTAGCATACGTATTGGGCCGGACTTCGTTAGAGCCCATTCCATACCTTCGATTATTTCCGCTTCTAGCCCCAAACGACCCCGTTCCAGCCGAAGTCACCCCTTCTTCCATCCACGCCAGATTCCTCCGTTCTATCTTCAACGTCATTTTCACCATGTCCGCTAGCCGCAACGTGGGATTCATCAAGAGTTCTTCTCTTATACTGTTCTTCACCCCGTTGAGCCATGCTCCTTTCAACAGGTCTTCGTCCTCGAATCTTAAAGCCCCAACTACCTTCTCAAACTCGGTTCGGAATTCCGCCACCGTTCCGGTCTGTTTGAGGGTGTACAACGAACGGTAAGGATTCTCCAAGGCTTCTGGTTGAAACCGACTCAAGATCTCCCGTCGGAACAGTCCCCAGTCCGGGTTGTTGGTGTTAATATCCCACCACTGGTACCAATTCAACGCTTCCCCCTCCAGGACAACCAACACCGTGGCAAGTTTTTCTTCCTCCGTTACTCCATGGACCGCAAAATATCTTTCCACTCGATTCAGCCATCCATATGCATCTTCCCCTGAAAATACCGGAACCTCCAGACGTCGTGGAACTCGTTCTCCTCTACCTGAACGATGACGTTCCACAGATCCCTCCGAATTCGTGCCACCATCGTGTGATTCGCGACGTGGTGATCTATTTCCGATATTGGCCATTCTTCTGTTTATCTCTCCCAGCTGACGTAATACCTCGGTTTGGCCTCTTTCCGCTGTGTGCAACCGATGCAACACTTCGTTCTGACTCGCCTCCTGATTTCTCATCCTTTCTTCCATAGTTTCCCATCGGTTCTCCATCGCGCGCGTGGATACCATTCACAGAGCCCCGAGATCGGAGCTCTGATACCAATTGATAGAGACAAGCAAATTTCCAGAAACTACAACGAAACTCAGATTCTATTTAAGCAACTCAGATCAAGTATTACTCTCAATTACATTTGCAAGGAAAGAAATTCTAATTACAGGGAATTGACAAACATGACAGTAAGATAAAGACAGGAATGCAAAGATAATTCTAGAGCATATAGAGAGGCTCTAGTCTCTCCCAAGTCCAGTCTATAGATGATCCAAGATACCACATGCAGCACACGCCACCCTCCTTATATTACTTTCTCTCTCCTTCCCTAACCGCTTTCTGTTCCGTCACCACAACAGATTCTTCACCAGCTAACAAACTCTCCTCCCCCATGATATGGGCTTGGGCTGGGGCCCTATTCCTCCTTCGGGTATATACCTTCGCCTGCAGGCCCGTATCAATGTTACACCAAAATTAGGTTATGCAAGTAATATTTCTAAAATGATAATACTGCTCGGAATATGAAGTTTGGTGTGTATAGGATAGAAATAAGTAAGGTAGGTCTCATCTAGTGTACTCGTAATGAAAACTAAAAGGACATGCTATCTTTGAGAATTGATTGAATAATAATAAGGGGCATGTTATATTTATAAACTTTTTTGTTTATAAATTCTTACAAATTACACTATATTCTCCCGGGAGAATACAAACTTTTGCAAATTACACTATATTCTCTCGGGAGAGAATATAGTGTAATTTGTAAAAAAAATCCAAAATATTTGTAAACGGATCTTGTCTCTAATAATAATGACTCAACGAATACTTGAGTTGACACCATTTGATTCATCCGCCCTTGAGAATTCCACGCACTTTTCATTCTGATTGTTAATTTGTTCATTGTTCATTCCGTGTGAAAATTTAATTTATTTGAAAAAGATACTGTTCATATGTGCATGCCTCTTTTGGGCACTTTTTTCCCGAAAGAAATATATTAATAGTTGTTTGAAGAATTAAAGTTCTTATTTTCAGTCTGAGGATGAAAACATTATATTTTTTGTTCGTGTTTCAACTTTCAAGGTCTTATGGCAACTGGAGGAGGCTTGATATGCATTTTTATTTACTGGTTTTGGATGAGGATTCATTGAGGATGTTGTTCTAGATATCTATTGCTTTAGCCCCTGATGGGGATGTGCACTCAACCGTACTGTTGGGTTGCGAAACCAAAATAAGTATATGAAGGTTTACTTTGAGATGAATTAAGGATTATAATCAATGGTGACAAGGATCTAATGCAATGATTTGATCTTAGTGAATTTAATAGAAATATGTTACATATTTTTGTTGAAACATTAGGGGGTGATTACCTTATTGAGAATATTAATATTGTCACGACATGTTTGGAGGACATCAGGATGAGAGGCGACTGTATACAAATAGATAATCGTATTCTAGAGTTTGAGAGGGATAATAAAAAGTTAAAATGCCAGTAGTTCTCTAGATAAGAATGGTTTATACGAGGATAGTGTATCCCCAAAACCTAATTGTCTACAACTAAAGTTGTAGAGTTTGAAGATAGGGATCGAGAGTATGTGACTAAGAGGACCCTTTTCCTTTTAGATTAGTAAACCCCGACAACACTAGGAAGTCAAGTGATATTTTACAAATTTTTAAACAGTTGCAAATTAACTTGTCTTTTCGTGATGCTATTAGACTGGTTATTATATATGCTCAAATTTTGAAGAATCTACTATAAAAAAAAAAAGTCTTGTTCCACAAAAGGCGTCCTTGACTGAACTATTAGAAATAGAATTCAAGTATGAATGGTGATTAGACATAAAACAAGTGAGAATTATATAAAAGTTTTGAGTTGAGATGTAATATTAACCTTCTTATTATGGTTTGTCATTTGATGCATTGGAAGAGGTATCTTTTGCAAAAGCTGGTCCAAGTACTGGGATGCCTATCAGCTGCATTAGGCCAAGATGAAAGCTCAGTCCAAACTCAGCAGCTGCGATCACAATTGATATTGCCAATTTATCATATTAATATGGGAAGCTTCCGTTTATAATTTTTTTTTATAAATTTTTGCAAATACACTATGTATTACACTTTGTACTTCGGAGAGTACACGGTGTAATTTGTAAATATAATCATTTCCTATTAGTATTTCTCTTAAAATGCATTTACTGTTTTCTTTCAATTGCAAGTTAGTTATAACAAACCCTGTTAGGAAATTGTATAATAGTGATGGAAGTTATAAAGAAAGGCACAGAAATTCAAACACCCCCTCCCCCAACACCATCTCTCTCTGTCTCTACTCTCGTTTCCCTTCCCTACGTCCCGTATACATTCTCTTCCTTCTCTCATTGTGACTACTAAATTTTAGAACTACATTCTCAATGAATATCATGTTAAATATAATGACCATAGATAGATCTAGGTGCCGGTGTTAATTTATTGCCTTATTCTATTTGCTTGCAGATGGGTCTCGGGAGTTGGAAACCAACTAAGATGACTCTTAAAATAACTGATAGATATATTATATATCCTAGAGACTTTGTTGATGATTTTTCATTAAAATTGAGAACATTTATTTTTCTATTGATTTTTTAATGCTTGATACTAAGCCTATTTATTACCCTTGTACCCTTATTTTTGTCATTTTAGGTCCCTCGTTCTTAGCTACATATAATGCATTGGTTAACTGTGGAAGTTGTGTGTTGAAACTATCATTTGACAATATGGCTATTGAGCTTAATGTGTTTCATTTCAGGAAACGGGTTCCTAATTATTATAATAACAAGGTATATAAATTGAATTTGATTGATAGTTTGGTTCATGACATTAGATAAAGTTATGTAAAGTAATTTTAGAAAAAAACAAACCCTTATTATATGTCTTTTGAGTAGTGACGATCCATTATTTGCATGCTTGAATTATTTAAATGCTGCTGTTGATGTCATTTTGTCATTATGAAAACATTTTTTATTAGATTAATTCATCTAATGAATGTGGAAAGGTGGTATCCCAAGGTCCAACTAAAACCTTGTTTTTATCCTCACCTTTTCCATCGATTCTCGAGCTGCCTAAGTTAGAAATTTAGCCCTTACCAAATACCCTAAACTATGTGTTTGTAGGCTCTAATGAGACACTACCTATCATTATAACTTCTGATTTAGATGAGTCCCAAAAACTATAGTTTTTGGACGTGTTAAAAGAACCTGACGAAGCTCTAGCATTACAATTTCCTTTTCATGTTCACGCCTCTTTGAATTGAGAACCCATCATTTTGAAACAAACCTACACTCATGGAATCTTTATGAACCATATTGCATGAAGCTAGCTCCAATCCTAGCCTGCCTTTGAGACCTTAATTGCCTAATAACAGCTAGCTACATGTAACATGTGTCGTTGGACAAATTGTGTTGAGGCATAATGGAGAACGCCCGTTTATATCACACTAACTCAAAATTGATAAGTTCCTATAATGCTAAAAGCACAAAAAAAGAAAAGAAAAAAATTGTTTGCATTTTCTCTTTTTTCAAAAACTTTTTAACATTCTCTCTCTTTGATTCAATGGTGTATTTTTTTTCTTGGTGATACTTAAAAAATAAAAGGAAAAAAAAGCTATTCTATTTTTTTTCTCTTGGTGATACAAGTACCATCACAAGTATAATTTCTATGCACATTATCATCATTTACCTAATCTTACACATACCCAGCTAAAATGACATTTAGCAGCTGGCTGGCTTCATATTTATAACAAAAGTGTTTAAGAATGGGGCTTTGCTTCTCATTCCTCATAGCATTAGCCATTTAGTATGTGTCATTGAGTATTAAGCTGATGATGATGTTGTTTACAATCATATTCTGCAGATTCATTCTTGGGCGGTTCCACGTGTGAGGCAGTGATTGGGATATTCACCTGCCCATGTGGCATCATATCTGGCATGTCATGTCCCATCATGTCATGTTGAATATGATGAGGATACAATGTGTATCCTTGAGGCCATGCTTCAAGGTTCCCATCGCTTGGATTTGTCACGTGACACTCTCCCATGCCTCGTGGATCAGCATTTGAACTCGTCCCATGTGAAAATGAACCGTACACGGTGGACGACAAATCCCTGAACATTTCATTACTTTTATTATATTCATTTACAGAAAAAAAAAAAAACAAAGATCAAATATTTGTGCATAAGAAAAATGTTTATAATTTTCCTAAAGGAATTAATCATTAATCATAAATAATTAAATAAATAAAAAAACATGAAATAGAAACCTGAGATGATCCAAAGGAGCGGATGTATCAAACATCTGGGGATGGTTCTGACTACCATCCTGCAACCAACCTACATTCTCGAAAGTTGTCGGCATCCCCTGCTACAGTTTTTTTTTAATTATATAATTAATTTTAAATAACAAGCGTATATATAAATTCTTATTACAAAATATAAATTCTGATATGTATATTGATTCATCGTTATTCATAATTGCATTTAGTTACCTGAATACCAGATGGATCATACGAAGATAGATGATTGCTCAACATATATTCCTGCAACCACAAAAGTTTTTCAAATAATATATCACACGACAAAGAAAAATAAAAATAGAGTAATAGATTATTATGATTATTATCAAACCTTTCTCTGTATGACACGTGTTAAGGTATCTACAAGGTGCTTTTCGCTGGCTTCGAGCTCTCCCATAGATGTCATCTTTAATGGGTCGGGTTCATATATCCTGTGTTCATCCTCCCAACATTAATACCATTAACGGAAAAAATAAAGGGTAATAAAAGTATCATGTAACGGGATTTTTGTTGCATCATGTCACACATAATATTTGTGGGGTTCACCAATATATATTTTTTTTTTTAAGAAAAAAATAAAATAATAAAAAAATATGCATGTGTCTGCAAGAAGGGGAATGGGTTTCCTATAACATGACCGTCGCAAAACCCAAAAATAAAATAAACAAAACAACGATCCCTCATCACCAAAATAAAGTTTATCACTCTTATAACTAATTTAATTATCATTGATTTCTATTCAATCTAACGGTTATGATTTATTAGAAATTAATATTATTTCTTGTGTCACATTTATTAATGAATTATTAATTCACAATAAATTATAATTGTTAGATTGACGGAAATCAATAAAGATTAAATTGGTTGTAAGAGTTTTGGTGGGAAGTATATTCTGCCCCAAAAACAAATACGTGGGACAATAATATTATAAATAAATAAAGGGAAAAACAAAAATAATTTGTGGTAATTGGGTCAAATTTAATGGGCCAAACTTATTATTAATTAATTAATAAACAAATACGTGGGACTAAAATGATATATTGTTATATCCTTTAAAATGATAGATATTAAATAAATAAAGCATCAAATTATTTTCAAGAAACCTTATCTGTTCCTCGGCCATTTGAAGTTGTTGCTGTAACCTACTAACTTCTTGTTGGAGTTCCTAATAAAGAAGAGATTTTTGTGATCACGACAAAGAAGATGACAGCAATAATAACAGTAATAAAAATAAGTAGTCGTATGTCACAAGATAAAATGGGTTGCATAAATCAACCTTGGAGTGAACAACATGTCTTTAAAAGGCTCATATACTTAGTTTTAAATATAGAATATAGCATAGGCTGCTTACCTCAATCTCAGAGTTAATGTCTCCCGGACTTTTTTGAAGCAGGGGATGAAACAGTAGGAAAGGCAAAAAAAAAAAAAGATTAGCACCATTATATCATCCAAAATTCTTTGAGAAAATAATTCAAAAAAAAGAAAGAAATATTTGACATATATACGAACTTGGCTAGCTGAAGAGCTATGTCATTTTCACTCCTCAGTTGTTGAAGGGTCCTAAGCAAATACTGCAAAATTCCCCAAACATTTATAAAATATTCAGATTTGTACTAAAGGAACCACTCCGTATTTTAATTTGAAGATCTAGTATATTCCTATAAAAATTCATAGCTATCTATAAAGGACAGTATATTTAATCATTCATGCTTTAAATATTGTCGTAAATTTTCAAGTAATTAATTATCATATTTTGTGGAAAGGGTTTAATTTTTATATAAATATAGTTAGTGAAAATACCTCTTTGTTTTGAATACCCCTGCAAAAATAAATAAATAAAACAAAGAAATGGAAATTAAATTAGTTTTTTTTTTTTTTTTTCTTATCCTGAGTGCAATAGTTAATTTGCTCGTGAAAGCAGCAAATAAAGGAACTAAAGAAAAAGTAAAAGAAGGCAGAGAAAAGAGAGTATACCTGCGGTAGGGTTGCTCAGGAAAACTTACAGCGCTACAAGAAACAAATTACTATAAATAATCAAATTAAAAAGCCGAGTATGAACGGAAATTTAGAAGGACCATAACTCATGCGAAATCAAGTTACTGGTTCTGAACATACTTATCTCTTTCTTGATCAGGAAGATTAATGTAACGTGTAAAAACATCCTCAATCCTGATTACCACAACAATAACAATATCATTATGGCTCATTATACAATGGATCTCATCATATATCATCAGCAGACCCAAAATTTAAAACTAAATAATAATATTATTATTATTATTAATAATAATAAAAATGGTAATAAGTAATAATTAATAAGGAGGGGTTGAGAAAAAGGGATTTAAAAACATACACTTAGGAGAGTTTAAAACCATACCCTAAAGGCCTAAATTATATGAGTAAACCAGGTTGAAGTTCATGCGACACTATATGTCAATTAACACAAACAATACATCTCAAGGTTATGGAATAAAATAAAAAACTATTTAATAGGTGTAGTTTTTAAATTTTGCATAAGCAGTTCCTTCTTTTAAAAGAATAATTATTATTCGGTCACAACTTGAAAATCTTCCTTTTGTTCTTTTTGGCACATTTATTTGATGCTGCTTTAAAACAAATTTTAAGACCAACGATTTTAAGGCAAAGATTCTACATCATATCTTGGTCAAGATCCTAATTCACGGGGCACAAACATGTTCAATCCGCTAAAAAAGTAGGAACATAAACAATCAAACTGCCCAAAAGAAAATCTACAACTCTACGAAACTATGACATACACAACTTTTGGTCTACCTTCGCGCCATTGCATCTAAAGTATAAATAAGACCTTGGTGGGAAGCGAATATATACAGGAACAATAGCGATCATAAATCCCAAGTAATGGTGATATAGAAATTTAGGGGAAGATTTTGCTTCTTAAAGGAATAGAGTAACATGGTATTGAATTTTTTTATTTTTTGGATACTGATGTTGAATTTTTCTCTCCATAGAAATGTTGACATCCATCTTTTGTTCAATTAAAAAGGAAAATAATGTGACGAGTCATTAATTGCATTCGTTATATATAGTTCATAACCCTTTAGAGGTGAGAATTATGTGAAGAAAATGAAGAAGGAATAATCTCAACTTTCTCTAAATCTGATGCATTCATTGTCACGTTGAATATTGAGATATATAAAACCATAGCATCATCCAACAGCTTAAGCTTTTGTATTGAATTGATTCTTTACATTGTTCAGACCAAATATTCAATACATCCCACCGGAACACTTTCTTTCAAGTGGAATGTCTTTGTTCGCACAGGTAGGTGGACATGTGTATTGTCCAGCCTTAAGCCCAATGGACTCTCGTGTGAGAGGACGTTGAGATATATAAAATCATTAATGTAACCTCACCCAACATATATAAACAGAAATATTGATAAAGGAGGAAGGAGGAGACATGTTTCATATTTGAAGGGAAAGACAATGCCCAATAATACATCATACATATCATTATAATTAACAAACAAATGATAGCAAAAGAAATTGAATTTTCATTTACAATGGAAACAAATTAACAGGAATATATATGTATATGTATAAGATCAAGAGGGGGGTGGGGTGTACGTACCTCCTTTTGCCAGAAAAGTGGCTGAGACGTCCTGAAGGAGAAAACATAATAAGGGCAATATCAATGTCACATAGGATAGATAACTCGTAAGCTTTCTTGATGAGGCCATTTCTACGCTTTGAGAATGTAACTTGTCGATTGGTGGTGTTCTCTATTCTCTTTATTTCAAGTTTAACACGACCCATCTCGATGATTTATTATCTATCAAGTGTAAAGTATGTATGTATGTACGCATGCAAAAAAAGGAAATGCAGAATCTGTAGGAGGAAATCTAAAATGCCCTCTCTTTTTTTTTGAATCAGAATAACAGAAAAATTATAATATATGGAGACATGCATGAAGAACCTTAAAAGAAGGAACCGTTGGATAGGAGAGAGAGGGAAGGGAATGGTTAAAAATGGGTGAGAGGAGAAAAGGGAGGGAGGCGGAGAGATTGATGAGTTTATAAAGGAAAGGGTCTCAGTTGCTTTGGGGTCATTTCTTTGTTAAATGTTAATGAATAGAGCACAATGAAACAAAGTGAACCATTAGTTAATTCGGAACATATTTTGGTTCATTCAATAGCTATGGTAGTCTAGTCTTCATATATGCATGTGTGCTTTGCATATCAAATTACTACTCACTCTAGCTAGTTGGACTTCATTCATTTAATGCAATTATTTTTTTTGTTTCATTATTTATTTTTCCAGTATAATGGTTTAAAAAATTATCCACTCAAAATATTTGACAGGGACATCTAAAGTAAGTTTTTATGTGAAGTGAGTAGGTAAGAACATGTCTATTATTAATTTAATCTAAAGTTTGTCATCTTAATCCATCAAATTTTAGAGATAAATATACTATACATTCTTACTTTAAAAAAAAAATTCATTTTACAATATTTTCTTCTAAAATAGTATACATAATTTTATTCAAATCCACCTATTTGGATGAGACCAACTTATGGGTTGTGTCATGGCCTTAACCTTAAGGTTAATTTTATGGTAATTAAATTTTTTTAATGAATAATTTATATTCAATTAAATAAAATCTTGGTTGTCTACATTTAAATACCCATTGAAATAATTATTTTCAATATCATAAATCGATTATATTTTTCACATCATGAATTAAGTATTCATTGTAAGAAATGCATATATGGTTTATAAGTTGAACATGATAAGGAGTGGGAATAGACTAGATAACATGTCAAAAATTATGGCCTTGCCTAGTCTAGATCTATTTATTATATAAGTTAAGCCAAGTCTTTTTCAAAAATCTATTTAATTAAAAAGATCAAACTTTAGGTTATTAAAGAAAGCTTTAAATGCATTAAAAATAAAAAAAATTGTGGTCACTTACGCACTTGTGGTCAAGTGCGCAATAGTAGATTCGTCACTAGTCAGGAACGCCCCAAGTCTAGTAGAAAAAAATAATAATATGTGCATCCAAAAGGGTCACTATTTCCTCTCTTGTTATGCCTTTTTTTAAAAGAAAAAAAAAAGTTTGATTGCAAAGTGACGACAAATAATGATTGCTAGTTATACATAAGCCAATAAAACCGCAAGTGCCAATTATGCGTTAAAGTGACAAAAATAAAATGAATTGCCAATTAAAGGGACAACATAAGCCAATATGCGTTAAAGTGACGAAAAATATTTATGTCTGCACTTGTGGTCAGTTGCAAGTGAGTAGGTCCGCCACTGGATTAGATGCAGGTGCAATCAAAACTAATAATGCATGGAAGACTTATACTGGTATAAGTTGATTGCCCTATATAAAAAGAAGTTCATAAAAAGGATATTAGGTTTGTGTGCATGTGTCCTTTGTTATTTTCCTATGTTTCAATAAAAATACGGATTCTTATAGAATGGTATACAAAATTCATTTTTCAAGTAATACCAAATTTAATTTAGCTTGCTCATGCTACATGCAATTTTTTTTGATTTTTTTTTAACTTCGTAGTTGAAGTATTTTTGTGTTGATATTAGGAGATGAATATTATGTTAGCAATGAAACGAGCATTCTTCTTTATTGAAACTCACGGAATGGCAAAGAGGATAACATGCATGCTCTTTAGGGTTGCGTATGGTTAACAACCAAAGTACCAAACTACTTTTCTAACTGAACCGAATTGAATTGGTTTGTTTAATTCATCTCTTGAACTGAATTATTTAGAAATAAGTTTGAAACCAGTTCAGAATTAAACTGGTTTTGAAACCAGTTCTAAACCTGTGTCTTAGAAACTGCTCTTTATTGATATTTTCAAACTGATTTAGATCAAACTTGTTAAAATTTACTTCAATTTTTAACTCTACTTTTTACTTTAAAATAATCAAATTCACGTTTATTAATAATTTTTGTACTTTACCCCATCAAAAACATTCTCAGATTTGATATTTATCCAACTGAATAATTGAATGCTATATATGATTAAAAAAAAACATGCAATAATACTACATAGAAATAACTAAATTGTTTGTAATAATACTACATTTTTTAGATTTAAATACTAAATAGCTTGAGGATGATTTGTTATAATTACTTATTTGAAATCTTTATATTATCACGTTCATATTAGGTAACATGCATAAACACCGACCAAGTGCTAATTACTCTCAATTATAAACGAAACATGATCCGGAATCAACGAAAAGTGAATGAAAAGAAAAGGTATGTAATCAACACAATCATAGACCAAAAAAGGAAAAATGAAATAAGAAATAAAAAATGACACCTTTTATTGTTCATTTAGCACCATAATCCCATTTCCTTTCCCTCCCTGGATTTAACCATGTTTATTTTTCTTTAATAATAATTCCCAGGAAAAATCATATAAATTCATCACATAAAAATCTATATAAGAACGGAATGCAAAAAAACTATAGATTTAATCAAATAGCTTGTCCCTTTCTTTTTACTTTTATTTATTTATTTATATATATATATATATATATATATATATATATATATTATTTTGTTTTTATTTATTTATTTATTTATTTATTTTATTTTTTATTTTATTTTTATTTTTTTCAACCGTTTTATATCTTTCATGTGGGTTCATCTACCACCGACCCCAATTAATTTGAGATAAAGATGATGTTGATGTTGAATAATTCCCGGGAAATAATTCAATCAACATCAACATCAACATTACCTGTATCCCAAATTAATTGGGATCGGTGGTAGATGAACCCACATGAAAGATATAAAACGATTGAAAAATAATAATAATAATAAAAAATACATACATATATATATATATATATATATGTATATATATATAAATTTCCTACACACATGGAAAAATGACTAAAGTGACTATCTGGAACATAAGAATAATAACCCTCCACCATACTTATACTCATTCCGTTTAAGACATACCGTCCGCCAATCTATATCTCACTCCATTAAATGTTATTTTACTACCTTCCCCCAAGTAAGTTTCGGCCGACCTCTGCCTCCTTTTGTGTTGAGCTCTTGGTAACAAACTTGTATTCTTACAGGAGCATCAAGGGGCCTTCTCATCACGTGCCCAAACCACCTCAATCTATGTTCTCTCATTTTCTCGGCTACTAGTACTATTCCGACATTTCATCGAATATCTTCATTTCTTATCTTATCCATCCTTGTGTAACCACACATCCACCTTAACATCCTGATTTTTGCTACTCCAATCTTATACTCATGTTGCTTATGTGCTGACCAACATTCCGCTCCATATAACATTACCGGTCTTACTGTCGTCAGCAAATAATTAAATCGATAGATTTAATCAAATAGCTTGCATTGCACCAACAGAATAGAATAATACATAGTAAAGAACATTTAGAAGGCCTACAAACCAAAAGAATATATTGCAAAAAAGTAAATATCTCACTAAACCCAATAGATACAACAACAGCCTACAAAACTGAAAAAGTAAAAACGCCCCACAAAGAGTTTAGATAGTAGAGAAATTTACAAGTAGATTAAGATAACCAGAAAAAAAGGTGACATATCAGTGAAAATGAACTCAATAAAAGCCCAGAGGTAAGTCTAAGTGTCCCTGCAGAGGGTTTGGGAGAAGTTTGTCCAGCAACAGCAGGTGGTACAGCACGTGTTTTAGGGACACTCTGCTGCTGATTGGCTGGTAACGGGTTTGGTGATCCAGTATTGGACGTTGATGTGGAATTTGCTCTATCTCCCATGTTACCTTCACCTGCATTTTCTGAGTGATTAGCATCAAGAATATATTCATAAACAGAAGCTAATGAAAAAAGCTCTAGTGAAAGGAGGACTTACAATTGGATCTAGACCAGCCAAGCCGTAGATTCTCCCTATCGAAGACCATCCGATAGCCCGTCAGGAAGTTTTCTGAAACAAGAATGTCAGTTAATGGCAATAATCATTGTCAGCCAACACAAGTGTGCAAGTGCATAAGCGTGTTAACAATAGTTAGTTACATGCATCTGCTACCATATGCATGTCTCTTGGAGAGAAAGCTTAGGAAGAAATAGAAATAACTAAAAATGGGAATGTGATTTGGTTTCAGGTATGACAGGCAGTTGTATACTCACGTCCAATGGTGCCGTAGTCGCCATCGTACTGGGATACAGTCAAACAAAAGACAGTATAATCCTGTAACAAAAGTTTGTATTTCATCAAAACCAGCTGATAAAAGGAGAAACTTCTCAATGGATAATTAAGAATTATTCATAGAATCATGTTCACTTGTTCAGCACTTTGACAACAGTTCTCCCTTCCAAGAGTCCTCTTAAGTAAAAAGAAAAACAGAAGATTGTTTGAGGACAGGCCTAAAACATTCATATCTAGAAGTATTTTTGAAAACAACCAACAACAGGTGAAGTACATAATTTGTTTGTTACCTGCACAGTTGAATTGAAAAATAGGTTACCATAAAATGTTTTCAGAATCCACTTCAATTTCTATACAACATATGCTGAGAAGCCACTTTCTGACAACAGGACATACTGTAGCCTTCTTGAAGCTGATTATCAGAACTAATCAATTTGTTAGTGTTTATCGTGTATAGTCAGTTGTCCAACAAAAATTTGCTTCTAGAACCCTCGTATGTGTTGTGGCCCGTACTATTTTCAGAGCGAGCCTTGGAGCAGCAGTAAACTTGCTCCTTGTGATCGAAAGGTTACAGTCATGAATTTGAGTATAGAAATAACCTCTTTGCAAAATACAAGGATAAGGCTACATACAATTAACCTTCACTCATACCCTCTCAAGTCAGGGAGCTTAGTGCACCGGAATTCGCCCTTTTTTTAACCCTGCATTGGTAATTAACTTCAATGCTGACATTTGTACTATGTCTATTTGTGAGCAATGTTTACATTACATCAGAATTTTCAAAAGATCAATTTCAAACCCATCCATCACTTTCTCTCTCTAAAGCAGACTCACTCTTAAAAGATTCTTTGCTGCAATTTTTTGCTCTGAAATTCAATAGCAGAGATTTTCTATTACCTTGAAATTTTCAAGCAGCAGCTTTGGAATCCTTGGAGGGTGTTTTTTTGGTTGATTTTTCTTGTACATTCAGTGATAGATAGAAACTTTCTTGCTTTTGGATTTTTGAGCATTTCGAGTTCAGACGAAGATGAGTATCAACAAAAGGGTGACAATTTTGAACACGACACAAGAAGTTCATGTTTGAGTCAACTTGTTTTGAAATTCATGTTGTGTTGCGTGTCAACCTACAAATACGACATTGGCCCAGCGCTCGTGTTAATCTTCTTTTAGGTTATTCGTATCCTGTCAACAAACATTAGTGAAACCAATGTTCAGTACATAGGTTATTTGTGTCGTGTAATGTCAACATGACATTGGTCAACGCAATGTTCAGTGCATAGGTTATTCATGTCGTGTCGTGTCAACCCATGTAATAAGCGAGACACTTTGAGATTTGCGATTTATTTGTGTTGTGTGTCAAACAGCAAAATAAGCGAGTTGTGTTTGTGTCACTGGTTTTGACACGAATCTTTATTTGTGTCATATTCATGTTAAATGTATTCACGTTCTTGTCAGACCTCAACCCTACACAAACAAAACCTATTGACACGAAATGCCACCCCTAGTGGAAACTATTGCTGATTACACGCATTTTTTTGGTTCAACCAAACATTAACAAGTAATTTTTCAGTTTTCACCCCTTGAATTTTTTTTTCAAAACAAGTATCCCTTCAAAAAAATTTCCCCATAAAATACGTAAAGATTCATTTTCTGCCAATGGCAGTCTCTGGAAGCCAGAGTACCACTCACCACATAGTAAAAACCAACTGCCACTGCCCTAATGAAAGGCTAGTTTGTTACCTTATCGATCAATGTTTAAATCTTGACTCAAAAGTTTCAATCAAAGACACCAACATTTATACCAAAAAGAGAAGGGAAAGAAAAACTTTAAAGGTTAGCTTACCTGACTGACAGGATATGTAAATATTGGATTTTGAATTAAAAAAGCTTGATTCTTTGAGAAAGTGAGTTTCATCAGGGGAATGTTAATCAACTCCTGTGAACTGTCACATGAAAAACAGCTGAGTTACAAAAAAATGTAAGAAGCTTAGAAGCCTAAACTCCTAATCATTTAGTACCTAACCTGGCATTATAGCAGTACTCCCATGGGTATTGTTGGAGGATAATCCTGGTTGCATTTACTTGTTTGTCAAACTACATTCGGTGAAGAAAACTTTTAGCCCAGTATAAGCGTGATCTTATGACAGTAGATTATGATAAAAGGAATTACCTCCGTTACAACATTTTTATAAACCTCATCGGGAAGATATGTGAAAGAACTTCCACTGTCAATAAGTGCTTCAAATCCAGTTTCCTTGGGACAAAAACTCCCAATACAGAAGCTCTCCACTCCAACAATATAATTAACACTACAGCAATGTAAACAATTAACATGCAAGACAAACCACGAAGGTTAGAACACGTTTAGAAGAAACATTTAAAAGTGGCAGCTAAAGAGCATTATACACAATACATACAGTTCCCCATCTACAGGCAAGAATGGAGTAGATTGTTGGGTGGCATGCCCTTGGTCGCCAAAGAGAATACTCCCAGAATCATTCTCATTAAAACAAATTGAGAAAGAATTCTGAATAAGTCGTGCCTTTGCTAGCAAACTTGGGAGTGAAATGCTTCCAGGTCCTAGCCCCAAAACACCATCAGGAGCAGCTCCATCTAAATAGCCACCACTTTGTTTGCTACCACAACTGCACTCAAAAATCAATTATCTTGAGCAGTGATGCAAACCAAACTTATTGCTTGTAATCTTATTTTTTTGTATCAATTATTGCTTGTAATCTTGCCCAACATATTATACCTCGAAGAACAAAACACTCAAACAGTATGATAATTCCAGACAATAATAAATATACCCTAAAATGATAGAGGCTTGCACAGAATTTTGTGTAGCATGTCTGCCATCCGATGCCAAATGAAGTTTGTCTTCAATAAGAAATCCAGAACTTGAGGTATTCTCTGAGACATACTGAGCAAGATATGGGCAAGGATCCTTAGGACCTTTGCAATTGGAATTTAGATCACACAACTGATGACTGCAAGGTAGATGTCGGCTGGTACTGGACAATGATGGGCTATACTGATTTAGATCCCTATCCTGCATCAGAGATACCCCCATATACAAGGGAGCATCTGCCAATCAATCATTGAAATTAACTGCTAAATCTCTTACCTCTCTTAGGAGAACTATTGAAGAAGTCCTAATAAGAATATTTAAAGTATATTAATATTTACTTATGAGCCTACACTACACTGTAAGGGAGGAAGGTCATTAAAAGATAGCTAAGAAGCATGGATACAACAGAATTTAAAGTGAGCCATAAGGACTTTTGAGTATTGACCTATGCAATACATGTCCAACACAATCATGGATCCTTGCTTTGAAGTGTTCTGTTTGATATACAAGTAACAATCACCATCTAGCACATTTTAATTGATAACCGAAAAGGTACACATACATAGGGCATGCTTCTTCTATTAGCCCCTACCATATTCTTAACCGTCTCGCCCTCACCTACCTGTGGCTGTGTGTGTATGGCTAAAAAAGGGCTGTTAACACCAGAACCCCATATGTTTACAAGATGAATAATTCACAATGGATATGCCGTTCAAGGTGAAAAATACAATAAAGAAAGCAAAAGGAAAAACATGGAGCTAAACGGGCTGATAATGAAGTTCATAACACAATAACATACAGAGATGTAAAAGTTTTGAAAGAAATTATAGGGCAAATGGAGTTCGTATCATAGACCCACCAACACATTGTAATGACCAGCAGACAAGGGAGCACATTCTACGCAGTCACAAGGGACCCAAAGCAGATCACTTCCAGTATCCAATGCAACAAGAAAAGACACACTTGGTGTCCCTATATCAATCCATGTGTAATGCAACCTGAAATTCCACAATGAATGAGTTCATACATGCCATTGCCAACCTTCTTCTACTCGATCCCCATTTCTATCCTCTGTCTAGTCATTTAATCAATAAAAAAATAGTCAATTTGAAGTTTAGCAGGAAATTAATCACATGACTTCAAACCATGCATTTCAAAATTGACCCATAAGCGTGCACTTCAACTGCCATAGTCTAGACTTAATCAGAACTCTTAGTTCTAGTGAAGGTTAGTAAATTTCAACTATAAAGAACCTTGAGATACACCACCCTAAAAGCTAGTTCAAAGGGTGGGAGTGCCCGAGGCCTTATAAAGGTCACATTAGTTGTTCATCGAACCAATGTGGGACTACATATCTCAACACGTCCCCTCACACGAGAGCAAATTGGGTGGATGATGCAACAGGCCCTTAAGAGAATCCACGAGAGAAAGTGGGGGATGACGAGGCTCTGATATCATGTAAAGAACCTTGAGATACACCACCCTAAAAACTAGCTCAAAGGGTGGCCTTATAAACTCCACTTTTATTTGCTCTTCAACGGGGGACTATATATCTCAACGTCAACCAAAAGTATATATACAAAAAATAAAAAGGAGAGTCTTTTAAAATCAATAAAATGAAACTTGACAGTTCAACACCATTGTAATAAATAATACAGTATGAGCAAAAGACTCGAACTTTATTTTCCTCATGATTGGTGGCATTTCCTCATAAGCCAAACAGACAAAGACTTACTCACCAATCAAACACATTGCCAAAGAAGAAGGTCTTGCTACCCTCAGAAGGATACAGAGTCTCATATTGGGATCCAAGCTTCATCCTCTTCCTTGTCAAGTCTCTGTTCAGAAGCAACCTGAAATACTCAGAGCTGCTCCTCTTGGGCCACGACTGAACCGAAGCACCGTTGCCCCTTGAGGCCAATTGCACCTTGGCCTCCTCAGAGAACCGGTGAATGAGCCTGGAAGAAAATGTGACCGCATCTGCACCCTCCAAGGCAAGACCCTTGGCCAGTAACAGCCATAGAAGAAGACCAATCGCCATAGGAAGTTAAACCCAACACAACAAAAAGCTCACCTTCAGTTACACAAACCAAAACTCAAATGGGTATATGCCAAAAAGCAGTTAATTTTGAGCAGAGTGGGATCTGATTTTGAAATTGAGGTGTCAAGTTTGAAGCTTTTCTCCAATGGGTATGCCACAAAGCAGTTAATGTTGAGTGAAAATGGACTCTGATTCTGAAATGGCTGTGTCAAGTTTAAAGCTTTTTCTATTAAGAGGATTGTGTGTAAAGGGTTAGGGTGCGCAATGCGCACCTTTGTGCTTCCCAATAATGTTTTCTCGTGAACGTGGCGAAGGGATAGAGGGGGGAGGCATGTGTCTATTCTATTCTATTATGTACTCTGTTCTGTAGGGTCTGAAACGAAATTTTCATTGTTGGTTTATTATTTGCTATGCTTATGATGATTAATATTTAATATTGAAAGAGTGGTCCATAAAGCGAAAGACAGAAAATCCAAGCTATCTAGTGTGGCTGGTGGAAAGACAAATGTCTATAGGTTTTTGTAGAGGTCACTCCAGGGTACACAAAATTAGTATTTTTTTATTGCAGATTACTTCTTTAATGATATCATTTTAGATGTAATAATAATTATTAATAAGTGCCTTTAAATTATTAAATATTTATTAGGCTCGTATACAATTATTTTTTTTAATTAGGGAAAAATGTTTATCCTTTTAAATGACACAATTTATATAATTTCATGCTCACACAGAGGTGGGACCCACACCTTTTTTTTATCAACTCTTTATCTTCCTTTATCTATTTCTTTCTCTCTCTTAAAAAGACATAACTTTACATACTTTGAAATGATACACACTTTATCTTGTTAACTATGGGATAAAAAAATCTTCTATATTTACAAACTAACCACCACGAGGCTAGTTAAACCTATTTGACATTGGATTCATGGATTTTTTTAATTATATATTTTTCACTTAGTTTATTATCTATTAATTATTATACTACTTCAAACTCGACCGGACTCTGATATCATTGTCTGAGTTTGTGGCAAGGAACCACTATCAATGAATTAAGCTACTTTTACTTATATACTTTTCAGTTGATCAATTACCAATCAATCATCACATTTGAATATTTGAACATTAGAAAGTTGTTCAATGAATATGTAAACACAAAAATGACCTCTTTGTTAATTGTTGGTATATAGTTGAAAATTTTAAATTATTTATTATAATAACTAATAATAATATTTAATAAGAATATCAGCATTTAAAAATATCAAATACCGTAAGAACTAAGAAGTTCCTAATTAGTTAACAACTTTTAAATCTATTTCCCTCTTAAATTTCCTGGTGACTTGAGGCGACTTTTGAAGTGTGTTTCGCATTTGTCCTATTATAATAAGGAGTTTGTATTTATCATCTAATATGACATAAAAAAATTTCTTACACATATAATATCACATTTTTTGAAGAAAAAAATAAATTAAGACACGTAAAATAAATCTCTATAACATTACACAATTATTTTTTTATAACATAACTCTTATAAAATTCTTATACTAAACTACAATTTTTCAATCATCTTTTTCAACATTACAATAAACGGCGATATTTAGTTTAGTTTTTGACAAATGTAATTATGTTTTTTGAGGGAGGATATTTTTACTACCAAAATTTTCTACACAAGAAAATCATCATTGAATCAAAGAGAGAGAATATTAAAAAGTTTTTTAAAAAAGGGAAAATATTGATCCAGAATATCCCTCCTCCTATTTTTATTACACAAGAAAATTTTACAGTAAGACAGAAAATTATGACATATATGTATATGCAAATTCAGGTTTTTTATTTTTAAATGTCAAAATTTATATGCAAATTCTAATATAAATATAATTGTGTATTTGTGTTCGATCCTAGATAACCGTATTTTTATATGAGAGATATCCTAGAGATAGGTATTTAGATTGACTTATAATCAATACTCCAATAAGTGCGCACAAGCACTAGTCTTATAGCCAAAACGTGGGTGTATCATGTATGCACAATGTTTGGAGCAATAATAAATAGGTCAAAAGTGTGTATCTGAGGTCTTTAACCTCTTATTTATAAGGATCACCTCTTGATCTTGTGTAGATCTCTCAGTTGTAGTAGGATTCAATTTCATTTCTGTTGGGATAGAGGCTCTATCGTGAGGATTTTTAGTGTTTTATATTGTTAGAATAATTGAGTCATTATTTAGTTAGGATATAGTATATATCCGTAACAAATTGTTATAAAATTTCTTATATGCAGAAATGACGAAGCCTTAGTTTTTATGTCATTTGAGATTAATATATAGTGTAGGATATTCTTATTATTCATTTCTCTATTATCATTTCACTACCACTCTAATCACCATTAGAATAGAGAAAAAGTTGAATGGAGAGAGAGAAAAAAATAACTTTTTAATCCAATTATGATTAGAATGATAGTGGAGTGATAGTATAAAAATGGATAATAAAAATATCCTACCCCTAATATACATACTCAGCATGTGCTAACATTACTTCAAATTCATCTTTCTCAACTTTTAAGTCTACCTACTATCATTCACTAAAGTTTGATAAACAATTCTAATTTATTCTTTTAAATTCTAATAATTATGTACATTATTGAAACAACTTTAGTCTATTTTATATCAAACTTAGAAATAAGCTCTTTTTTCGGTGTCCTGTCCTCATGTATTTATCACGAAGTTTCAGAGTGTTTCGTAGATAAATTAAAGCCAAGAATAATAAATAAGACAAAATGATTTTTCAATTTATTTCTCTCTAAAATAAATAAATAAGAATATATTTATTATTAATTTAAGTTGAAATCATTCAAATTTTAAAATAATAATATCTTTATTTATTTATTTATTAAACTTATTTTAAGACAACGTTTTCTTTCTCTCTCTTTTTTGGTAAATAAACAACGTTTTCTTAATAAACAAGACTGGGGGAGTATGGAAATTGACGAAGCGGTTGTTAAGGAAAAAGACAGCACGAGGGTCGACGAGCTACCTGAAAACACGTAATTGAGATAACCACGTGTCTATCCCATAAAATAAGGTGCTGTGGTTGGTGAGATTCTCGTTCAGTTTTCAATTGAAAAGAGAAAAAATGACTGGGAACTGTGAACCTTTTTGAATTTCGTTTTCGAAGAGGAAAAGAAAAGCATAAACAAACACAACATTAAAGGAAAAATAAGTAAAAGTTCTTTTTCCCAGGGCAAGAGCCAGGAGGCTCCTATCATACTTCTTACAGCAAGCAGGGACCACACATATATTTTTGCATCCAAATAGAAAAAAAGACTTTAATTAGTGCATTATTAGTATAAAGGTTCTAGGGATTATTATATTGTCTATTTATTTATTTTTTTATCTTTATTATTTTTTTATCATCATTAGATTATATTTAAAATAATGATAAGAAACAAAAGGTGTAATTAGTTGGAAAAAATAAGGAAGAGAAAAACAAAACAAAAAAATTATTATATTTGAGACTGCTAATTTAAATTAATTCTATCGGTAATAAAATAATAATAAGGGTATAAAGATTAAATATGTAGGTAATATAACCGTTCCCAATGTTTTAATAGCATAACTTAATTATATATTGGAATTTTTTTTAAAAAAGTAAATTTTATGATAATTGTTGTGAAAATTAAAAAATTTCAATTACATATTAATATAGAATTCTGTAAGTAAAATAAAAATCAAATTTACAGCAAAACAAAATCAAATTATTTTCTATAATATTTGTGGATTATACTTTTTTCAAGTCCCTCCGCATACTGTTTTTTCAAAAAATGATGGAATTATAGTGTATTTAAATTAGCTTATTTTAAGATAAAAAAAACTTTTAGTAAAAACTTGTAGTACTAGAGATGTTTTGAAAAATAAAAATAAAAATTAATCCATTCTCAAATATGTATTCAGTTAATGGTTTTGTTTATGGGTTTGTTTTGTGGGATGTTACTTTAGATAACTTTATTTAATGTTCATTAAAATGACGTCGTTTTGGGACGGAAATCATGGTATTTTCGTAATTTTAATTTATTTTAATGTTATAATAGTCTTTATTACTTTAATTTTTTAATTTTTAACCCCAAAACCACGTTGTTTCGATGAACATTAGATAAAGTTATCTAAAGTAACATCGGAAACTTTTTTCCCTTAGTTTATTTATACTATAATTTATTAAAGCTTCAAATTGTGTGATTAGCTTATTATGTTTGCTTCTTCTTCCCCCCCTGCAAGTGCTCTAGAGATGCCTTGAATCTCATAATTTAGTTGGAAGTTAGACATAATTGAGTTGGATCAGCATTGTTTTAATTAATAGTAAAGTTATGTACATGTATTTCCTGTGAAGCTTACTCAATTGCCACATCTTGATAAACTTTATCTAATATATATATAACAACAAGCTGCCATCTATGCTTTGTGACCTAAAAAGCTTAGGCACACATTAATTTGAGAAATGTGACTTCGGATGTCAGTATGTGCAATAAGTTTGATTTTTCTATGATTGTGCATGATTTAGGAGTCTTGGGTCTGCTATGGAATTGTCTGAATTCGGTGGTGTGTGTAAACAAAGGTGATGTTGGATTTTTATGGCTGAGATAGGAGCTGGTGAGGTTGTTATATTTATTTTATCTTCCTTTATTTTTAAGGAAGAATTAGAGCAAAATGAAGAAAGAAGACTTTTAAAATAGTCATGTGCGAGACGGATGGGAAGAAATCCATTACCTTTTTTTTTTCGTGGACAAAATCCATTACCTTTTATTAGTGTAGTAATGCAAAAGTTTATCACTTAAATCCAAACACCTAAAGAGATTATTGCAAGCAGAATTTTGTCTATGAAAAGTGAAAATTGGTATAACTACAAAGGGTAATATGTAATTCACCCTGAAATTTTTAAAAAAGCCTTAAATTTGTATATTTGTGTTTTCAATTATAAGTTTAGATCTTAGACAAGTGTTTTCACTCGTTTAGTAATATTGGGAAAATAATATGAAGAAAGTGAATGGTAATACATCCTATAAGTGAAAGAAGAATGTTATTTCTATGCAACAGAAAATGGCATTATTATATTTTTTATCTTAATATAGTTTGCATAATTTTCAATTTTTTAATCAAATCCTCATAAAGGAAACTGGAATGCATAAAAGTAAAAGAATAATATTAACTAAATGCATCTGTACCAAAAAAAAAAAATTAACTAAATGCATAAAAATAAAAATAATAACATTATTTAAATTATGTAAAATTGGCACATTTCATTATCTCTCCTTAGCAGTGGCGGACCCGTGTGTGTGCAACAAATTTTTTGGGCAAAAAAATAAAATATATTTTGGGTCATCAACAAAAATTACAGGACCCAATTTAATCTTTTAAAAAAAAGTCGACTAGTGATCCTTTAAATTTCAAAATAGACCTATGTTAGTTATTTAGAGAGATTAATGTAGGTTTTTTTGAATTTCAGAGACCATGATTTTGATTATTTGGGTCTATTTTTGAATTCTGAGAGTCACGAGTAGACTTTTTTTCCTAATAGATTAAATTGAAACCCGTAATTTTTGTTGAGGACCCAAAATGTGTTATTGTACCAGTTTAATTGACTCTTGATTACTTTATTATATTAAGTTAAATCTTTCTTTTTTGTCTATATTCTTTTGTATTTTAATATATTTAAAAAATAATGATTTTTTTTCCTTTATTCTAAGTGTGCAGACATTAAAAAGAATTTTCAGATCCGCTATTGCTCCTGAGTCCAACCCCCTCGGGGAGGTATAAGAAATTTGTGAATCAATGTTAAAAGTGGATATCGCAAATCCACGACCATAACAAGCTGGTAAAAAAATGAGAAAGAATAAGATCATCATCTTCAAGATTTTATGCACTTTGAGACGATACAAAGCAAATGTCAAATAACAAATAACTGCACTATGTATATCTCTTTATAAATATAAAAGCATAACCAATGGAAACAACAATATTGATTATCCAATGTTTTCATAAAATATAGACTTTTTTCAATTACATAATATATTAATAGAAAGAAAAGAATGTTTTACCAAAAAAAAAATGAATGGAAAACTAAAAAAAAATTATGAGTTTTCTTAATTATCACTTAGCCCCTTACAAAAGTTTTAAATAAATTACACCCTTATTTAGATTTTTTCTTATCACTTAGCCTTGACTTAAAGTTTCTTTATCAGTTATCCCTCACTTAGGGAGGTAAATGATAAAAGAACTTTAAGTCAGAGGGTAAATGATTATGAGGAAAGTTACAGGAATTTTTTTGAAGTTTTCCCAAGAATGAATGCACATTTGGGGAGAGCTAAAAAATTGGCTATTATACATAATCCCAACCAGAGCTTTGTTTCTTTTTTATTTTTTAAGTTGAAAAATAAAATTATTTTTATGATCTTCCTTCAGTTTCATGATGCAGGTCTAGGTTGCTTAAGACTTCCCCTTTTTTTGTTTGAATAGAAAGCAAACTAAAAAAAATTTAGGTCAACTGAATTTCGTTTAACCCAACCGAATTACTGAAACTCAACTGGTCTAAATCGAGTCAAATGTATAACTGATCCAAACAGCCACCCGAACTGATTCCCTAATCGGGTTATCGAGACCCGGATCCACCGAAACGATCCGAGATTTAAAATAGTGCTTATAACAATTGAGCTCCTACAATCTACAGCCTAATTCCACACGATTTCTGAAAGGTGTCTAGAATACATGCTTAATATCGATACAGGATTGGTCATAGGATCGAGGTGAAAATGCCTCTCAAATGAATCATCATATGTTATGACTAATAAAAAAAAAGTTCACCACAAAAAAAATAATATTTAATTATAAACTGTTTATCATTATTTATTAATTACAACAAACTAATAAGTACTAATCACTAATTACTAACCAGAAACCCTAAACAAAATTAACCACATACACACCTATTCTTTAAAATAATAATTTAATGTTTCCCAAAAAAATATATTAATACTTAGAAGAAAAAAAGTCAATCATCACTATTCACTACTTATGAATTACAAGCTATTACGTATATTAATGATTAATCTCTAATTCCTTATCCACTAATCTGTAATCACTAATTGCTTTAAAAAAATTATGCATCAATGCCAACTAATATGTTTAATAACTACTTTCTAATTCAAAAAAACTAAACATGTACTTCAACATTAAAAAGAATAGATAAAACTAGCTTACCAAAAAAAAAAAAAAACTAGGATAGATTACTAACCTCAAGTTGGAGTGAAAATGAAGAGAATTTGTGGGTGGCAATGTGAGAAGAAGTTGGAGTGAATGATGTGAGTAGGAGAACGAGGAAATTAATGAGAACCAAGCAAGCACGGACATCAAAATTTTGCATGTCGGACACGGACACACTCTGACACGCGTCCAACACGCGGTCAATCCTCCAACATGTCCGACACGTTTTTCTGACACGCAGTCAATTTTTTTGGACATGCGGTCAACGTTCGGACACATTTTTTTAATCTTAATTCATTTTATTAACTAAATATAAAAAAATTTAATTTTTTTTTCTATTATGAAATTTGACATTAAAAATTAACAAAGTACGAAAAATTATTTATATTTATATTTATGTTATGAAATTTAAATATTTGATTGGTTATATGATTATAGACTCTTATATGTATAAATTATAATATAAATTATATTATATATATTAAATTTTTTTTTTAATATCAAAACATGTCATAACTTATCGAAATATGACATTTTTTAGAATTAACGTGTCGACATGTATCCATGCATCATAAATGAGAACAGTGGGGGTTTGGCGTTATCCGAGAATGTCAAAAAAAAGTTGATTGTTGCGAGGGAGGAGGATACACGAAACTCGTTTGTTTGAAAATAAAAAATATAAAAAAGAGTGTCATGGGGTGAGGGTGCGAAACTGACCACCCCGTTGGCAAATATTTTTTCAACAATACCATACAAGTAAAATGGTTATTGTTTAACCCCAGATGCGTGAATTAGCTTTATAAGTCTTGAGACTTGAAAGCTTTTACCAGCTAATTATCCTAAAAATTTGGAATCTTAGATTTGATTATTTTTTCTTAATTTTGTAATGAACCTTTGAAATATTTAATAAAAAAAGTTTAAAAACTCTCATGATTTGTTTCAGAATCAATTATTTACTGTGTTTATTTTTTACTTACTTTTTTTATATATTTTTATCCAAATATGCATTTAACAAATTTAAAGATTAGATTAATTTGTATATTTTATGCATTAAATAGTAGCAAAGCCTATTGATAAATAAAATGTTTACTTTTATGTTTAACTTACTAAAATTATACGTGCCTGTTAAATATGTATTGATTACTAATTTTTGAATATACATCAATCGGTTAATCAATTTGACTAGTTTAATAACTGAGCACCGTCTTACCGAGACGACTCTCATTGATTGTTAATTTAAAAATAAGAATTCAAACATTTTCAAATATTCATTAAGGGAAATAATACTATCATGCTATGTGAGAATACATTATCTTCTTACACAAATTCGTTTTCTGTGCCAATTAATTTTTTTCTTTTTAAATATAAAATATGAGACCCACATCTAACTTTTCTTTATTTTTTTCTCTCCTACAATCCTACAACATAAGAAAAAAAAAGAGTTAAACCCATTCATTAATTACAATATGCAACCTTATAATTTAATATATTAATATCGCTACTACAAAACTGTACTGTTTCGCACCAAATTAGTTTTCAAATTGGAATATGAATGTTTACCCCCAAAACAATTGGAATATGAATGACGTAGCCTTTTTTTTGTTTTTGGGAATGAAATGGTTTTAATTAAGGTAGTTGTTTTAAACTGAAAAAAAAATGTATACATTGAGTTATTTACAGGGATTAATTAGCAGAATAAATATTTTTAAATAATTAAAATTTTTAAAGTTATAATATATTTTACAAAATTAAGGATATATACAACTTACTTATTTACCAATTTTGAAATAAACCCATATTAAAATAGCTTTATTTTTCTTATAGCACAATCGACAAAGGGGTTGGTATCTCCACTGCACAACTTTCTCTTTTCCCGCTGACCAAAAAAGATGGTGGAGTCCACTATATTTAAAAAATAATAATGATGAGTCTATCACATGAGGGGAACACTTATGCAGTAACAACAGAAGAGTTTTTCTCGTAAATAAATTAGGAGAAAAGTTTCTCTTCCTATAATCCTAAAACAATATTGTTTTTGAATTTAGGAAAAAAATGAAGGATATTTTAAGAATTTTACCTTTCACTTATACAATGAATTTCACTAAAATTTCATATGCATTATTTTTCTTAAACTCAAGATGACATTGTTTTGGAATTCCATAAGAAAATTTTATCTTATATATTGCAAGTGAAACATTAATTCCAATAAATTAATACAAATTATTAAACAAAAAAAATAATGCAAACTAGTATTTTTAAAAAGTAGTTATTGTAATACCAAAAATATTTATAAAGAAATTATTACTTTTTATTTTATTTTTTTAACTTTATATAATCAAATAAATTTATATTTTTTGATTAAGAACATTTAATAAATTTTAAATTCTTATATAATATTTTAAACAATATACTCCTTATTAAAAAAAGAGTAAATACCTTTTTTGGTCCTCAGCAAATTTCACGATACCGCCTTTAGTCCCTAGCAAATAAAAAGGCTATTTGTGGTATCTAAAAAATTCAAAATAGACACATTTAGTTGAAATCGTGGTCCCTCACAAATTCAAAAAAGACCCAAATTAGTCCCTCAAAAGGACTAAAATAGGTCCATTTTAAATTTCTTAGGGACCACGAATAGTATTTTCATTTGCTAGGGACTAAAGCGGGGATCGTGAAATTTGCTGAGGAACGAAAAAAATATTTACTCTTAAAAAGAAAAGAAGAATACATTTACTAGAACCATTTAAAGTTGATGAGCCTACCAACAAAGCCCAACACAGTTGGTAGATAGCTGGGTTCCTTAAGCATGCTGACAGGGGTTCGATCCCTGGCCGTGCGTATGGAAAAGGATTTGTTGGGACAGGTTTACCCACTTAATGTGATCTCCTGCCTCGAAAGGATTAATCTTCGGCTGGAGGCTGGAGGATACCTTGGGAAACCAAAAAAAAAAGTTGCTGAGCTTGGGAGTAAATAGGCCAGGCCGACCTACATGAGCCTACGGCTTGGCCTATAAAAACCTGGCCGGTCCCAACCTTTGAAGTAATTAGAACAAGTTAAGACTTGTAGGTAAGCCTGTTTAAAAACAATGACGTAGGCTAAATATAAAAAAGCCTGGCCTTTTGGCCTGTAAGCTAAGTTTTCAGATAAAAAAATACTTATCATATAATATTATTTATATTCTAAAAATTACTATACCTAATTTCGCTTCTTTTGGTATGCGCCGCTATAATATATATATATATATATATATATATATATATATATATATATATATATATATATATATATATATATATATATATATATATATTGACACCGAGGTGGCAAAGCGGGCTCGGCTCCCCGCCCCACCAGGTTGAGTTTTTCAACTCATCTCAAAAGCGGGGCGGGGCAGGGCGAACTCATTTTTTGGCGGGTTGATGGCGGGCATAGGCGGGCCGAGGCGGGTCTGTGTAAAATAGGCTCGGGCTGGCGGGCCAACCCGTTCAATCCGCCAAACGGGGCGGGGCGGGCTGACTCATTTTTTGGCGGGCTGATGGCGGGGCGGGGGCGGGCCGCCCACTTTGCCACCTCTACACCAGTGTCAAAATCCAATTTTGGCACCTCATCTGAGAGCCGTTAGATCAAAAAAGATCAACGGTGTCACATGCTTACAAATCAAAACCGTTGATCTTTTTTAATCTAACGACTCTCAGATGAGGTGTCAAAATTGAATTTTGACACCAGAGTCAAAGGATCCTATATATATATATATATATATATATATATATATATATATATACATTCATATGCCTAAGTTGTACCTAACTAGCTAATTGAACTTGAAATATAACCAAAGCATAAAATAATAATGAAATGTGGCAGAACAGCTAATTGGAGCTTCACAAGCACTTGGTGTTTGATGTCCCCGTACCTGGATCAACACAATTGTATAACAATTTTATAATCTGTATTCTTGTTAAAAAATCTATAATAGATTTTTTTATAATTTGGACCCATGCTGGAAATATTATTTAATGAATGAGATAGTTTATTTTTTTATTTATTTAATTTGTAATATGGTAGGCCTAAAAGACCTCAAAGGCCATGTAGACTTTTTATTTTTAAATAGCAGGGCAGACTTGGCCTTTAAACTAAGTTTTCGATAGACTCATAGGCCAAATAGGCTAGTCTTTTGTGTGTGTAGGCTCTCGCCTAATTACACCCCTACCCGCGAGTACCTGATCCCGGAACTCAGGAAAGAATGGGCCTTCCTTGCCTCGTGCTAATTAAGGGCATGTTTGAAGCATAGTATAGGATAAAGTGTGATAGTATAAGACCTAATTAAATTTTAATACTATCCAGCGTTTGGTATGGTATTGTATAAAATAATATCCTTCAATATTTTAAAAATTAATGTATTAACAAAATTTATTTTAATATATAAATATTAAAATGATATATTAGTTTTTGGGAATTGTACTTGTAAAAAATATTAATACATCTACCCCTTATCATGCCTAATCCACCACTCCTAGGCCGGATTAAGTTATACATCATCTTAATGTATAAGGGGATCCTGTTGTATAAGCTTATACTATATGATGGTCACACCAAATAACTAAAAATGTCATAACGTATAATATAAACTTATACTTTCAGGTCTTATACATCATACCAAACAGGCCCTTATGACGTAGACAAAGCAGTGTAGGAATATAAAGATGCAAAAGTTCAGAATAGATAAATTAATAATATTATTCTTACATCTTATTTTTATATTTACTTTTTACACTTTTATTTTATGATAAATTTTTTTTTATTTAGTCAAAGGAAAGTATAGAATAGAAATATAAAAGGTAACATTAATTTTCTTGACAATATAGCAATAACTGATCAATATTCTCAACTGTTGTTTATAAAACTGAAAATTTCAACCTTGAAAATCATGTTATTATATAATAAAATACTTTAAGGTGGTGTTTGGTTAGGAGGGTTTTCAAACTTTCCTATGCAAGTGAAGGAAGGAATCAAGAAATTACTTGTTTGGTTACACAGACTCGGTCTAAATACCCAGCTATCCTATTTGCATTGCATTTTGAATTTGCCGGTGGAATGATAGGTTTTGTCACTGTTGAGAAAGATTTGTTGGAGGTGGTTTTTATGAAAAAACTGGCTAAATGAATGTGTAGACAAATTGTTGGAGACCATTATACCCTCTCAAAAATTTGAGAATTCGTGGCAGTCTGTTCTGTTCTATAAGCTTGAGCGTAGTTCCAAGGAGTTTGAAGAGTACAATTTAGAATTTCACCGAAAGAAATCTCCCAAGAAACAAGACCACACTATGAGTGATGATGGGCTGAACCAAGGCGTGCTCAAGCTTTGAACTGAGAAGCAGAAGCAGAGGAGACTTTGGTGATGGGGTGGTGCTTTTGTTTAAAAATAGGGATATTTTCGTAATTGCTACTTATTTTCCCGGGAACATAGATTTTATAAATCTTACCTAATTTGCTCGGTAATTTTTTTCTAACCAAACAACTTTTTTTACATTTTTCTACTAAACTCACTTTTCAACCATTTCCCTATCAATTACATTTCTCTAATATTCAAAAAATTTCTCCCCAACAAAATGCCGCTGATAAAGAAATCTTAATAGATATAAATCCATAGATCAAAAAATGGGACATCCAGTTACAATGAGTCATGCTGCAGTTTGTTTCAAAAGGATCCAGTTCGTACGAATATCATTGTTAAATCATCAATTATGAAGTGGCAATATCATCCAATTATGAAGCCGCGTGCGTTAAATAGGACAATATCAAAACTCGTTTTAATCATTTCTTGCTGTCGATTTATTTATTTATTTTTGAAGAATATTCTCCTGAATACAAAACACACGATATACATCACCCTAAAATTGGACCCGTTTTACGAGTACGTTACATTTATGTACGTGTCAGTGTGCCTGTCTTTAGAGATTGACCGAAAACGAGGTCGCTTTATGATGTTTATCTGTTTACCTGTCATCTTAACGTTAATATAAAAAGGATCGGTGTTGGGGTGTTTCGCTGTCTCTCTTTGGTTTCTCGTGTTGTCGTCTTCCAGATCGTGTCTTCTCCACGGTTTTTGTTTCAATTTGAGTTGTAGATATACACTTGCTTCATACAAATTGAACCACCATTGAGGTACACTTACCCTTTAATTCATGTCATTTAACTTTGTGTAATTTAATCCTTCTTTTAATTAGTTTTCATTATGTCCCTTTTTTTTGTTCTTTTTTGGCTTGATAGTGGATTGGGATCTCTCCTACTATCTCATGTTGGGTTTGTTAATATTTCATGCAACAAATTAATAAGAGATGCATGATAGATAAAGAAGAAAACATGACAAAAATTTTAAACCACCTAAAGTGGTCTCACGTAAGGGCATAAAAACTTCAAACTAGTGTTAACACAGCCATTGCTTTTTTGCTTTGAATGCTTTGAAGTCCTTGATAATTTTTTTTCCTTTTTTCGACTAAATGAGATCATATTATGGCTTCTCTACTGTATCCTTCTGTATGGAAATTCTTTTTATGTAATGTGATTTTTCTTTGCAAATGTTTTGAAGAGTTTGAATTTCAATTCTGTATGCAAAAGTAACACTAAATGAGACCTCCAAATTTGATGAAAATGAAATCTGAATATAATTAAGCGAGGGCATGCATATCTTGTCTGGCATTCGTGTTCGAATGCCAGCTTTATTTTCTTAGCTGCCAGAAGTGAACCTTTCTGAACGCTGGAGGCGTATACGCTTCCCATCTTGCATTTTTTTTAATTACTAATTAAATTAATATTATTATTGTATTCACTCATATATGGGTTTATCATCTATCATTTAACATGACCCCAAAAACTTTCTTACACACATAACATTTTATGGTGCCCGCAGCGAAAAAAACTCTGGCACGCAAAACAAATCTCTATAATATAACACAATCACTTTTCCTACAACATAACTCTTATAAAACCCTTCATATATATACACAGAAATTCCGAGCAAATTAACTTAGTCATGTAATAGAATAATATTGGGTGTCGTTTGCTGGAAATAGTGCACTAATAATTGAATTTCAAGTAAAAGAATTATATTTTATGATAATAATGGCATGGAGTTGGAGACAGTCATTGCCAGATAAGCAATGTTAGAAATTTATGGAGTTGACCAATGCATGAAATACCCATCAACACTTGGTTCAATCCACCTGCGCGCCCACGTGTAGGCCCAAGTAATTTTCATGCTAAATCTTTACATCTTTGTTGTCTTGTTCATCCAAAACTATATCCATTGCTGAATAACACAGAATAAGTGATGTATTAATTATTCTCTTAACTGAGATGTGATGTGCTACCTATTTCCCATTTCCCTATTCCATCTCGTTGAGATTATATAAAACCATTAATGTAATCTCACCAAATAACTTAAGTTTTTGGGTTGAATTGGTTCTTTACATGATATCAGAGCCTCGTGTCTCGAGTTTGATCATTACCACCTCCACTTTCTTTAAAGTGGAATTTCTTTCTTCGCATAGTGTGCATTGTCCACTCTTCAAGCCCAGTGGGCTCTCGTGGGAAGGGACGTGTTGAGATTATATAAAACTTAACCTCACCCAACAATTTAAACTTTTGGGTTGAATTGATTCTTTACACATCCGTTGTTTAGTAGTATGAATAGTGTTACTTATACATATTGCTATATGTAGTTACAATAATATCAAATAGTATCATAATAATCTGATGAGTTCGACAAGGAATAAAGAATTTAAGTATATTTGTGTCAAATTAGATTGCTATAATAGCAGAAAGGCAATCACTGATATTGGTGTCTAGGGGTGTTAACGGGCAGAGCCGAGCCGAGCTTTGATCTTAACGGGCCAAGCCTGTATTTAAACGTGTCCGACTGACCTTAGCCTGTTACCTGTCACGAATATAATATTGGCCTGTGGCCTGATTTATTTACAAAAAATAAAAGCCTGTGTGAAGTCTGTCTTAGCCTGTTAGCAAGTTAAAGAATAAAAATAAGATAACAGAATTCCACAAAAAATGAATTTCCATATAGAAACCTTAGCTTCCAATTTGCAGCAATAATTTATAAAGTCTACAATAAAAAAAAATTTAAAGTGAGAGAAGGTAGATAACAGGTTATATTATCTTAGCCCATTATAAAAAAAAGTGTAAACAGAAATAAAAAAAATTTAAATAAATAAATTGACACAAACAAGCAGTGCATAGTGAAACGAATGAATTTTTGTGGGTTTGTTTGTGTGAAGGAGGATGAAGGATAATATAGAACAACACTAGTAATTCCATAAATATACATAAATTCAATATATATCCAAATAACATAATATAGAACAAAATCATTCAAAAAGTTTGTTAAACCAATAAAATGGGGTGAAATAAATTGATGAAAGAGAGTTATTACAAGTAGTATAAAAAATATAAATAAATATTTATATACTAGGTTAGCCTATGAGGCTCTAAGGTCAAGCTTCTGAATTAGAGCCTGAGGCCTTTTTATTAAACGAGCTTTTATACAAGTCCAAACCTGGTTCCAACAAGAGCTTTTATTAAACGAGCTCAGGCCTTTACGAGCCGAGCCAAAGGCCCCCGGCTCGTTTACCACCCCTATTGGTGTCTCTTACCCTTTTTCTTGAATTTATAGTTTGAGCTATAAATTCATATTTGTGTATTTCATTATTCGTATTTGTCATGTATATATGGTGATATGTGCGCTCTTTGGTTTGTCCTTTGTTATCTGATTTGGGAATTTGAAATATTTACAGGTCACACTGTATGCTTCAGATTCCGATACTCCTAAAGCCAGCCACATTAAACTCTATTAGCTGTCTCTGTTGTTTCTTTTCGATCCTCTCTTCATTGCAACCACCCCTTCACGAAAACCTATCCTCCTCTCCTTGCTGTCTCCACATTGAACGTACTTCAAAACCCTTGTTTTACACTCATCAACTAGGTCACATCCCGTTTTTCCAAGCTCCATTATTACACTTTTACACCCCACAAAGTTTCTCACTATATACCTATATTACTTGGTTCCTTCTCAATATGCAAAGCCAAATTCAAAGTCTTAAACAATAAACCGAGTCACAAACCCAAAGAAGCAATATAATGATATCTTCACACGCATCACCCATCATGATCTACAACAGCATAACATTTCCTCCAAATGGTGATGACTACATTGGCACCGAGAGCTGCATCGACTTTCAAAACGAAACCGAAGTTGATTATCATGACACATCCAAATCCAACGATGCTCCAGCTTCAGGAATTCAAGCCAATGCAAAGAGCAGTAGCAAAAAGAAAGAAAAGAGAGTGTTCCCTCCTCCAATACCTTTACTAGCTAGAACACAGAACCTAGCTTCCCACATGCCATGGGTTTTGAAGAGGTACTATACCAGCGAAGGAAGATTGATACTCAAGGAGGAGAAGGTGAAGCATCATGAGTACTTTCATGCACACAGAGCCAATGGTAGACTCACCTTGCAGCTTGTTCCACTCGGTGATGATGACAATGAGTTCTTTTGGACCAATGAGGTAGAAGAAGCAGCAGCAACTAGTCCATATGAAGAGATTAATAACGGTACTACTCATGATGAGTTTATTGTTACTAATAATAGGTTTGAAGATGAAGAAAATAAGGCCAGCATTAATGTTGCTGATGAGGTTCCTGTGGAAAATGACAATGGTGTTGTAGTAGGCGGTGCCATTAATGGTGGTCTCAAGTGTTTGAATTGCAATAGGGTGAGATCAACTCCATCATGTATTTTAATTTGGGGTGCCACTGCATCCAATTAGAATTGTTCATGGTTGATTAGCCAATTAAGTTAACCTCTTTTATATATCATATTTAGTTTAATTTCCTTTGTAGAAGCATTTTGTTAAATTTGTCTACTCTATGGATTGTAGTTCTTGGCCTTGTAGTTTGGGTTCTTTTCTTAAGCTAAAACGAAACTACGCCTGAAGTCTAGCTATTTATTGTTTATTTGCTCTGCTAGTTCTCTTAGGTTTCTTTGTATGCATGCATTTATAATTTTATGCATTTATAACTTTATGCATTTATAATTTTAGGTCTCTTAACTTGGTTAGAATGCTACAATTTCTCGTTCCAAAAGTGGAGCACATTTTCGGTGATAAGGAGTAGATACTCCATTTCCCAAAAAGGAAAAAAAAAGAATATAAAAAAATAACTATAAAAATAAAGATAATATAAATATATTATTCTTTTTCATATTTGGTAAAAATTTCTCAAAAGTGTCATCTGTTTATCTGTCTAATGGCAATAACTAATAAAATATTAGATAACTATTTTTTTTTTGTTACAGCTATTATATTAATTTTTCAAAAAGAAAGAACGGGAAATTATATTCAATGTAATTAGTGCATGGGTTTGATAATTCACTCCAATCAGATTGAAACACGGATGCGTCCAATATTTACAAAATAATAGAAAAGCCGAAAGGAATGGATGCCATTGCGCCTTGAATCCTGAAATAAGATGATTCTTGTTTCTTGATAAAAGGAAATATAACATGACATTTTACTATATTCAAAATTTCATTCTGCAAACTTATGAAGGGCTACGATAGCTAGAATTGATTTTAGAAGGATGCTAAAGAAATTTATTTATGTTTAGAATTGGTGTTTTAAAATTTTTCGAATTATTAATTTAATTTAAATAAAGTAAAAATTAATAATCTCATAATACGGCTCTGTTTGATTTCTGTTTTGCAAAATAGTTTTTTATTTTTAAGAAAAAAAAACTAAAAAATTCGTTTAATAAGACCTGTTTTGTAAAAAATATTTTGAAAACTATAACTGTTTTTTTTTTTAAAAAAAAATCAAATTTAGAGAATATGTATGAGTTGTTTTCTGTTCTGATTTTTAACTTTCAAAAAGAAAAATATAAAGAAAACTATTGTTTACATGACTATTTTACAAAACAGTTTTAAGAACAAAAAAAAATAGAATACAATCAAACAGTGTGTCCTTTTCTTTATTAAAGTTTTGAAAACTTTTATGCTGATATTAATATGGAAATATGTTTTTCATATTATATAAGACAATTTTATTTCATGCAATACATAAAAAGTGAGTGAGATCTATTTTTTTACTTTTTTTTGTCTCTTTTCCTTCAATGGGCCAAATGATAAACCACAAAGCGGACACCACATCTTAACCCAAAACCTTAAGGCTGTAGATTTATGGGTCTTTTGCACTTATATGGTCATCACTTGGTCTATGTCTAGACAATGTGGTACTTCTTTATAACTCACAGGCCTTGCAAAAACACTATCTCTAAATACCCGGCCCGGCCCGGGCAAACCTTTGGCTCTGATATCAGAGTTGGGAATAGTATGGAGGAGTCCAAAATCCTTTGGAATTAGGAATACATCCATCAATGGGCCAAATGATAAACCACAATAAGTGGGCAGACACCCCATCTTAACCCAAAACCTTAAAGCTATAGATTTATGGGTCTTTTACATTTATATGGTCATCATGGTCTATTTCTAGCCGATGCGGTACTTCTTTATAACTAATACATGAATACTTCCAACAATCCCATTCATTTTTGTGTGAATTATACGAGACAAATTATGTAATGTAACTTGAGAAATATATTTCCCATAATATTATTGTAATTGGAAAATGTAACAAGAAGAATTAGGAGAGATACAAAAAGAAGAGAATAGATTATAATGAGCAGAGAATAAAAGCAAGCAACAAGAATGAGAGATTGATTAAGGAAAAAGAGAACTTGAGAATATTTGGGAAGAAATAACTTTCCTCTTGTTGTTCTTTTCATTCAACCAACTAATCTATTATAACAATAATTTACAATAAAATTGTAATTATAGTAAATAATAATAATCCTAATTGATGCCTAATCCTAATGGATTATAATATAATCCTAATTGATATCAATCTTATCATTTTATTAATATTAATCGATACCAATAACAATTATTTAATGTCAATCTAATAATTATGAAATATAATTGTTACAGAGAATTTCCTCAATAATTATCTTTTTAAGGGCTTAAACTTCGGTCTTTCTTTTAAGAGTGTGGCTTGCTTACTATCGCACCTAATTTTTTTATACTCATAAAAATATTTATTAATTTGTAATAATAGAAAATTGAAATAATTAATAGTAGTTTTTTTAATATAAAAAACCAACAATTTAGTACCAAATAACAAATAAAACTTTACCAAGAAATTATAAATTTAAACTTTATAATAATATTAATTATTACTTTTTCAAATTAACTAAACTCCAAGATTTTTTTATGAAATACTTATAAAGGATGGTTCAAGTGGTAACCAACATTAATGTCAACACTTATAGGAACACCTTAATACTTCGAGTAATAGGCCAAGGCAAAATCTTTTACTTTTAAATATAGACCAGTAGTTTAAGTCCCAATTTAAAAATGCGATTTTATGATTTTTTTAATTAAAATTCCAAATGCTTTTATGATTTAATGATTTTTGTACGTTAGGATTTTACGTTTTACGATTTTTTATCTTTCTTTCAATTTTAGGTAAAATCTCAATCTTAACTACCATGGACCATACCATAGTTATAATTTGGGCCTACACAAGATTAACAAACCAGGTCATACTCAAAGTATTTTTATACAGACCTAACCTATTTAGGTCGAAACCCTCATTTAATGTTTTTTTGGAGGTAAATATTGCTTTACATTTTTCTTTCATTTTTTTGGTACATTATATTATTACAATTATTTTTGGTCATTTCAGTTAGAATCAAATTTAGACCTAACAACAAAGCCCAGCACAGTTGGTAGATAGCTGGGTTCCTTAAGCACCCTGAAAAGGGTTCGATCCCTGGCCGTGCGTATGGAAAAGACTTTGTTGGGAGATGTTTACCCACTTAATGTGATCTCCCGCCTCGAAAGGATTAGTCTTCTATTCGACCGGAGAATATCTTGGGAAAAAAAAATATTAAACCTGAAAATCTCACAAATTTATCACAAAATAATTTTATATCATGGAACGAATCCTTCTATTCATTAAAAGAAAAATATTAAATCATTTTTAAATTCCTAGCTCTTTGTTGATGAAATACAATTATTTCTAGAATGTTTTTTCCTTGATTATGCCGTTGCCATGTAGTACAATTTTTTAAATATGAAGTGAATAGTTTACTATCGAGTATTTTATTGTCCCTTAAATTTGTTAAGAAGAGATGTTTGAATTATTTGGTGCACGCACCCTGAAAGTGCTCTCTTCGGACCCTTCAAAGAGCAATCACTTTATTATACCAAAAAAAAAAAAAGAGCAATCACTTTGAATGTTAATTCAAAAATAGAAATAAAAACAAAAACGATCACCCTATTGCTTTATTTACTGATTTTCATGCTCAATACCAAAGGTCTCTGTTTGTTTTTGTTTTTTTTTTGTTTTTCTTCTAATTTTGTTGTGCTACAGCCAGAGGCGGACCCAAGTCACATTGCTAAATTGGAAAAAAGATGAAATATGCATGGTAGGAGGTGTCAGAGTTGCTGAAATTGGAAAAGTCCCTATTTATGATTTTACTGATTCAGAGTCTCCATATCTACTTGCTTGTTTCCATGTAAAGTTTCATTTCATTACAAAAGATGCCAATCATGATATTGCTGTTCTCCAGGCTGATCTGCACAGTAATTTGGATTCTTCACCATCAACCTCAACCCCTCTATCACGTTATCCTTGCATGAATTTTTTCCAGAATCAGTTGCTGAAACAGAAGCAGTTGTTTGAAAAGTAGTTGCCAGTAGGGGTTTTGGGCAGGCTGAACTGATCAGTTGCCAAGTTATAGATATCTACATTGATACAAAGCTACAAATCTGACAACCAATATGTCATTTTACTGGAAGTCACGTGAGTTAGCATCATGGCAGTGAATCTGTAATCTGACCTCGATTCAGAAAATGACGAGTGCATAATAGTTTGTATTTACTTAATTGATTTTTTTTATCTCATGTAATTATACATGTTGTACTCAAAGTTGTACATAAACGTCTCCCATGGAGGGTGAAGTATGTTGATATAGGGGTGTCCATAGTAGCAATGGTAGAGACCAAGACACTAGTAGAACTTCCCATGTATGTGCTCAAGGGGGAGTGTGTGTATGGCTAGGCTGTTCTCCTGCTGGCAGCGCATGAAGCTGAAATGGAGAAGAAGAGGTCCTTCCCTCAATGTGAGAGAGGGGTATTTAGAGCAAGAGCTCTAGTCAACCTAGTCAGCCTAGCCTTTTCAGGCTAGGCATGCTGAACCCCTGCCTTTGTGCAGGGGCAGCTGGTGTGCATGGGAAAGATGGGGCATCCTATGATGCCTTCTAGAAGAGGGCTCTTTAGCTGGGCCTAACGGTTGAGCCCAAGTGAGTGGGCTATCCAGAACACATGTAATTAACCAACTGAAGACAGAATATAAAATAAGTCATCTCTAATCAGTTACTTAAAAATCTATTGAACCCTACAACTTACAACTTAAGAATTTGGAATAAATTGGTTCTTGTCAAATTGCTACTTCCAGAAATTCTTGTGCTAAACTGAAGTGAAGGAACATTCAGAGATCAAGTGATGGATCTTACTAGTCATCACATTTTAAATGAGAGAATAAAGAGAAGTGAATTCTAAAGGTGGAGTGCTTCCAAAATGGTAAAACATTTATCAGATTTCATTACTGTTGTAAAGAAGACCACACCTCTGAAATTGGAAGCTTGATTTCTTCTTGGCCTGAGCAGAGTAAAAATAAATAAGAATCTGGAAAATACATGTTCATACAGGATGACTATAACGGAAGATGCAGCCTCATGCACTAATGCACAACTATACAAGTGTTTAAGCAACGAACTAATGAACACAAGATGATATATTACACCAGACAAACACAAAGTTCAGAAATCCTCACTTGTAGTGTCGTTGCAGCCTCGCATTCATCAAGAGGCAAAGTGATGGTTGCAGGCTTCAAAGCATCAAGAAAATCAGCCAGCCAGATTAATATTAACCTCGCCAAGGATGGTAGATCGTGGAGAACCCTAAATGTCAATTAGGCCAAAATTGAAGTTAGTACAGTTCTAAGTTCTAACAAGACACTAGCCACAAGTCTGTTATTGGAAAACATACACAGTGCCTAGGTATTCCCATCTCTGCAAGCTGTTCAGGTTCGCATCCTCAGTATCAAAATGTAAATTCCGAAGCAAAAGAGAGGTTTAAATATACTAGCCATACATAAAACACGCCATTCGAAATTATTAATTCTCATTTTTACATTAAGATGACTCCCAAATATCAATACAATACGGAGATGCAACATAGTTGTTCATTTCATTTAATATTACAAATAAATGAAGGGTATATAATAATAATAATAATAAAGCAGGATCTAGTGAAGATGAAAAATAAAAATAAAATGAAAGAACCAAGTAATCTTTGCGTTTGAAAAACAGAAAACTAATCCCAAAAGGCCAACATGAATTAGGAATTGGCAGCTTCTGTGTCATTGAAATCTGAAATCCGAGAAATTTTCCTGTTCTGGTGCTTGGAAAGCCAGGGGAAACACCCACTTGATGTTTTGTCCTCTGTGGTTGTATGAGTCTTCATGTTGGTCCTTCTTCCCTCCTTTTGTTCTTCTTCTTGTTCTCTCTTCTTCATTTTTTCCTTGTATAGCTTCCGCATCACGTATGTTTCAGCGAAACCAAACCCTACCGTTGCCATGACCAAATAGTAATGAATGATATTCAATGTTTCTTTGAAGGGAGATGGGGGGAATGTATATATAGGCTTGAATTGGCTTGTGGAACAAGCTAAGAAAGTGGTCTAGTCTGAACAATGAATTGCCTCTCTTTTCTTTTTCTTGGGTGCTACGCTTATAGTGGAATTTAGTATTTAGGAGGACCCACACACAAGTGAGTTTCGAGGAAATTCTACATAAAATACAGAGAGTTGCATAATTTAAGGTCATACATCATTCACAAGTTTGAATTCAAACATTTATGTTACGTAGTCAAAATTTAGTAGCTCTAGCAATTGAACTGTTTCGATAAAACATAATTTATTCTCCAAAAAAAAAAAATTAAAATAAAACATAATTTAATATGTTGGTAGCTTTATGTAATCTCAAACGCATATGTTACATACAAATGAATGGTGGGCTTCTCTAAAATTGTGCGTGTTGGATGTCCACACTCTCCGACACATCTCGACACGCCGATAAGGGATCAATATTTTAGGACACGCGGTTAACTCATCGACACATTTTTTCACATGCAGTCAACTTTTTACGACATGCGGTCAATGCTCTGACATGCATTTGTCACTTTTTTTTACTTCTTAATTTTATTTTATTAACTAAAAATAAAAAAATTATAAATCAAATTTTTTCTATTATGGAATTTACATGAAAAACTAACCATGTACGAAAAATTAATTTTGTTTATATTTATGTTATGAAATTTGAATATATGATTAATTATATAACTTATTACAAATTGTTATATGAAATAAATATAAATTATATTATATATATTAAAAATATTATTTAATATCAAAACGTATCCCAACATTTCAAAATATGATATTTTTTTTAAATTAACGTAGCGACATCTTGTGCCGTGTCATGTCTCATAGATGGGCTTCCGCTAAGATATATGCATAATCTTTCCGTACATTGTGGCTCCGCCACGTTTGCTCCCATTACTTCCTGTGTAACATAGACATCTGCCAACCTTTAATACGACGGCAATTAATGATGCTCATTTCTTGGAAAGGATGAAATTCTCATATGTGTTACAATTAATGAATATCATGATTCAGTCAAATTTTCTTAAAATGTCACCTCACAAATTTACTATACGGCTATACCAACAGTCGAGTTTTGTTTGGATACGTGTCATTTTTTTTTTAGGGTTTTAAAATAGAAAGAAAGAAAATGGGAAAGGTCTTGCAGACCAGATGAAATGTCACATTTGAAAAGAAGAAGAATGAAAAGAGAAAAGGTCTAGAAGATTTCGTGAAAGTTAGGGTTTTAAAAGAGAAAAGAAAAAAGGTTCAGTAGACCTAGTGAAATCTAGATTTTAAAAGAGAAAAAAAAAAAGTTCAGCAGATCGCGTGAAAGTTAGGGTTTTAAAAGAGTAAGACAAAAAAGAGGAAATGTCCAAAAGATTATAACCTCACCCATCAATAATCGGGTTGTTGCGAAAAAAAGGCATGAGGAGGATGCGGAAAAGGGACCCAAATTGCTGTCATTTTGAAAAGCAAACCCATTATACACGGGTAAATGTCTAGGAATCGAAAGTTTATGCTCCACAATGAAATTTGCACCAATAAGAAAATTAACAAAAACTGAAGAGAGTCTTCCAAATTTCAAAGATCAAAATGATAAGCAAAACTCGTCAATTCACCATAGAGGTGTTAAAAAATTGGGGTTAAATTATCAAAATCCTCACTGTCCCGAAACATCTGCACCAGAAACCCCGGCAGAATCTTTTGTCCTCCACTTACAACCTTCTTCGAGAAAATCGGGGATAAAAGAGGCAAACCGCAGGAATTCAAATAAGTCTTGCAGTATTTAACGCAAACCTCCTTGACCTGCGTTGCTCGCCCTCTATTATCTCCTTGGTGTCCTCCAGGATCTCGTTCTCGTCTTCAGCATACTGCTGGCTGACGGTGACATACTGGAGGATGAATTTCTCGTTAGCATCCACGTAGATTTTATAGGCGAGATCCATCTCAAGGGAGCAGCTCAAGCAGTAGACCGTCTTCCCTTAGCTAACCATCTGATCAATAGCAGGTTCAATGATAGAAATCTGAAAGATTTTTTCAATGGTTTTTTCAGCCATGGGTGAAATGTAACACCCCGTTCTAGAACTGGTTTGTTGTCATTGACTTATGATATTAAGCGCAGTTACAATCACATTGGTGCAATAAAAATCCGGTTAAATTTTTTCTTTTAAAACAAGCCGAATTAAAAATTACTCAATTGCGTGACCATAACCATAATACATGACGGAATAAAATACTCAAAGCTTAATATCATACTTTCATTTCATTTATTATGGTCTCCATTTGCCCATAATATTATAGGATTTCTCATTAGTTACGCGTGGGTTCAAACCGCGCTCAAATCGGAGCACCGTAGCCCAAGTTATGAGATTTCTAAGAGACAGGTGCTGAATCGTCAGGACCCTCCACACTGATAGAAAACCACCATGGTTTGCCTCACCTAGAGTTCCTCTCCTTTTTCCCTTTTCTTCTTCTTTCCCTCTCCTTTTCCTTCTTTTTTCTTCTTCTGCACGCAATAAGGGAATGGGGGAGGCTTTGGGTCCTTTTGTGTTCAAGTCACTTAACATAGGTTAAGGGTTCATCTATCTATTCAATTCCATTAATTACCAAACTTTACCCAAAAGTCTGGAATATTTTTCAAGGAACATTTCTACTTCCATCTTAATATTTTGTGTACTTTTGTCTACACCCATTTATACCCCTTAATTTTCACTGATTACACTTTTTACCTCAAAAGTGACCCCAATTAATTTTGTTAGAGAATTTACTTATTTTTACTAACTAATACATGCTTAATTATCTAATCACATATATTTTTCTAATTAATTATATTGGGCTATTATATGAAAGGTAAGGTTTTAAAACAGAAAGAGAGAAAAGAGGAAAGATACACTAGTCCGGGTGAAAACTAGGATTTTAAGAGAGAAAAGAGAAAAGGTTCAGCGGACCCGATGAAAGATAAGATTCTATAAGAGTAAGATAGAAAAGAAGAAATGTTCAGCAGACCTGGGGTAAATGAGTAAGGCCGGTCTATTGTGACCTACGACCTAGTTTATATTAAGCCAAATTTGGCCTATTACAATTAATCAAATAGAACACCTCTAGGCTTTTAAAAAAGACCTATTTAAAAATAGGCCATAAATTTTTTTTGTATATATCAAGCTTATAAGCTTACGGGCCGACCTATATTATATAATTTATTTTTAATAAAATAAATAAAACTATTATTTTAATAATTTTAAATAATAATGTAATATTATATTGTTATTTTTAAATTATTAAATATTTAATAAAGTTAAACAGGATTGTTGGCCTAGACATTTGTAATTTGGCCTGAACTAAGGTTTTTTAGGTAGGCCTCACCTACTTAATACAGAATCTAGCTTAGCCTATTCACATCAATGCAAACATAAACCCTAATCGCACTTCAAAAACCCTAAAACACTAGGGCCTCTCTCAGATTCGCAACAGCAGGTTACCATTCTACGCTAATTTATACTCTGATTTGAATAACTTATTATGCAATTTCGATGTTCTAACAATTGATCATATATATTTATATTATTTCCTTTACAGTTTTTCAATCCTGCGATTGCTTATGATTTTTTACACTTTTGATACTGACGTGGCGTTATTCTGGATTAATGGACTTAAAGGACTTGGACTAATATTAAATGTACATGCTGTGTTCTGTGATGCTTTAGATTTTAGAGCTACTTATGTGTATGTTACAATTTTGCTAGACTATGTTGCTAGTTTATTTTATTTAGGGAAAATATTTTCTCATGTTGCATGAAAATTCAATTCTCATGTTGTGATCCTTCGATTTGCGTGCAAAACTTTTTTTTTCTTTTTTAATAAATGTGGGACCCACCACTAGTTGAGTCACAACATGAGAATTGAATTCTCATGTAACATGAAAAAATCAAATCTCTTTTATTTAATATTAGGGTTTTTATTGTTGTTTATTGGGTCTGAATTTTTTATTTGCAACTTTACGGCAGGGGAGAAGGTAAGCATGAAGCAAAATGAGATATGGAAAAAAATTTATTTATTTTTAAATGTATCCTGATTTTATGAGGTGTTTGATAGAGAAGAAATTTTTTTATGCAGGAATCACGATTTTTGAAAATATTCAATTTACAATAATATTCAAAAATAAAAAATTTAGAAATATTCAATTTTCTGAAAATCTTAAAGAAGACCTTGTACGAACCAAAAGCCCCTTAACGTATTTGCCCCCAAGACACTGTTTTCTATAAAGTTTAAGTGAGAATTTTTGCTCTAGAATTGTTGTCCTTCTTATTCATTCCAAGGTTATTTGTCTAGAATTGTTCGGAGATGGCTCATGCTCATGAGACTGATAAGAACATTGAGGTATGGAAAATCAAGAAATTGATCAAGGCTCTTGAGGCTGCTAGAGGAAATGGGACGAGTATGATTTCCCTTATCATGCCCCCACGTGATCAAATATCTCGTATTACCATCCACTAGGGCTAGACCATCCACTAGGGCTAGCCTAGTGGTGTGAGTGTGTGTAATAGGGTGTGTGTGTGTGAGTGATTGTGTGTTCTATTCCCTGTAACCTAAAAAAAAAAAATATCTCGTATTACCAAGATGCTTGGTGATGAGTTTGGAACTGCTTCAAACATCAAAAGCAGGGTGAATCGACAGTCTGTTCTTGGTGCAATCACTTCCGCACAGCAGAGGCTTAAGCTTTATAACAAGGGTCCTCCAAATGGGCTTGTTCTGGATACTTCATGCTTGGTGCAATCACTTTGAAATAAATTTTTTTGTAATATTTATGGAAAAGTCAATTTTCCTCTATATTCCTAAAAATTGTGATTCCCAAGTAATTTTTTTTTCTCTATCAAACACCCCGCTTAAAATCTGTTTGCCTTAAGAATTGTTCACATGAAGTATATTTTTCTTACTTGATTGTTTTAGCATGTTTTTTTTTTTCAATTGTTTAGTTGACATTATATTTTATGTTAATCTTGCATTAATTTAAATTTTAAAAAAAATATTAAACCTGAATTTGTTTTAATTAAAAGGATTAGTCAAATCAGGTGACATCTATCAAGGATTACTCAAATGCGACCTCGATTATTTATTGTGGACCGGGTCCACCATTTTTTAGGTGGTCCCTTAGTGTAAATATGATGATGAAATTGGAAAAGAGGAAAAATAATAGGATAAATAGGAAAAGAAAAAATTAATCATGTGAGAGGGAGCACCAAAAGATTCAGTAATCCTAGATCATATTAAATATTTCCCTCTTGGTGATTCTAAATTTTTGAAATTAATTTAAATTTCTTTAAATTACTGATCTTGATATTAATTTTATTTTTTAAAAAATAAATTAATTTACTTTAATGAAAAAATAAGTAAGTTACAACAGCTAGTTATAAAAAAAATAGTACGCACACAAATATTATATATATGGAATTGTTAATCCACTATGCGGTTGGTACTCTTCACATTTTATTTTAGATAAAAATAATATTAATCATAATCTTTTTTATAATTAAAACCATTCTTTATTTATCAAATAACTTAATCTTAGAGATATTTTAGGATCTTAAAATTTCAAGTTTAAAGAAATTTTTTTTCGAATACTTGACTTTATTGATGAAAAAAAAATTAATTAGGAATTTTTACTTTCTTATTAACCATATTCATTAATTCTTAATTATTAGAATATATATTAAAATTTATTAAAATATTTTCGCCCATTGATTCATTAATTAAAAAAATACATCATTTAAAACAATTAAAGAAAAATTAAAAAAATATACCCAGTAGATATAAGTTAATTTTATTATACTTATTTCATGTTCAATTAGATTATAAACTTTTATTTTGTAAAATTATCTTATAAACTTGTTTATAAGAAAATATATCAATATTAAAATTATGTATTTCATTTTTCATTAAAGTTAAAATCTGCCATTCATTTTACCAAAAAAAAAAAAAAATCTGCCATTCTCTTTCTTCATTGAATTTGATAATCTAGAGTTGCTAAAATACTCAAATGTTATTTATGAAGGGGATTCAATTTATTTTATTTTTATTTTTATTTTTATTTTGAATAAACCAAAGTTATATTCTACGAGTGGCAATTTTGTTCGGCTAGACTAAGATTAGAACTTTAAATCGCTTTTAAAGATGATATGGGAGAAGATTAAACACATATTCTCATCGCCAGTTACTCTATTCCCATGAGCCAAACTAAGCTACCATGATTCAGAAGAATTCAATTTATTTCTGTTTAAAATAAAATGCAGAGCTCCAAGTAGCAAACTGTATAAGGATTTATAAACGGATAAAAATGGGCCTAACTCGTTGGGCCCGTCCAATTAATGGATTCCCATCCCATGGAGAACCAAAAAAAAAAAACCAAACAAACAGAAGAAGAGATTCCGATCTCTGCAAGCGGTTCAGGTTCGCATCCTCAGTATCAAAACGTAAATTCCGAAGCAAAAGAGAGGTTTAAATATATACTAGCCATACATAAAACACGCCATTCGAAATTAGTAATTCTCATTTTTACATTAAGATGACTCCCAAATATCAATACAATACGGAGATACAACATAGTTGTTCATTTCATTTAACCTTACAAATAACTGAAGGGTATATAAACATAATAATAATAAAGCATGATCGAGAGAAGATGAAAAAGAAAAATAAAAATGAAAGAACCAAGTAATCTTTGCACTTTAAAAACAGAAAACTAATCCCAAAAGGCCAACATGAATTAGGAGTTGGCAGCTTCTGTGTCATTGAAATCTGAAATCCGAGAAATTTTCCTGTTCTGGTGCTTGGAAAGCCAGGGGAAACACCCACTTGATGTTTTGTCCTCTGTGGTTGTATGAATTTTCATGTTCGTCCTTCTTCCCTCCTTTTCTTCTTCTTCTTGTTCTCTCTTCTTCATTTTTTCCTTATATAGCTTCCGCATCACGTATGTTTCAGCGAGACCAGACCCCATCGTTGCCATGACCAAATAGTAATGAATGATATTTAATGTTTCTTTGAAGGGAGAAGAAAGATGGGGGGAATGTATATATAGGCTTGAATTGGCTTGTGGAACAAGCAAAGAAAGTGGTCTAGTCTGAACAATGAATTGCCTCTCTTTTCTTTTTCTTGGGCGCTACGCTTATGGTGGAATTTAGTACTTAGGAGTTAGGAGGACCCACACAAGTGAGTTTCGAGGAAATTCTACATAAAATAAAGAGCGTTGCATAATTTAAGGTCATACATTACGTCACAAGTTTGAATTCAAACATTTTATGTTATGTAGTCAAAATTTAGTAGCTCTAGCAATTGAACTGTTTCGATAAAATATAATTTAATATGGTTGGTAGCTTTATGTTAACATCAACCAATAAAGTTAACATATTACTACCAAAATTTTTTATTACTTACTTATTACCTATTTAATCACTATTGGATCAACATTTTCTTTTTTTTCAAAATTTTTTTAGCATTCTCTTTCTTTGATTCAATGATGATTAGATAGGTAGTAAATTAGTAGTAGAAAAATTTGATAGTAAGAATATACTCCTCAAATACAATACCATTAACATAAAATATAATAACTAAAACGAATGAATGAACCATAGTCTTTCCGTACACTGTGGTTCTGCACGTTTGCTCCCATTACTTCCTGTGTAACATAGACATCTGCCTACCTTTAATACGACGGCAATTAATGATGCTCATTTCTTGGAAAAGATGAAATTCTCGTCTGTGTTACAATTAATCAATGTCTCGATTCAGTCAATTTGTTTTAAAATGTCACATCACAAATTTACTATACAAATAGGCGAGTGTCGTTTGGATACGTGGTCATTTCTTGCCGACAGTAAAGCGAGATAGCCAGTAAAAATAACAGCCTGTGTAATCTGAAAAAGTATGGCCACATGACTTACCGAATTTTTGAGATAAGAAATGGGCCTTTTGACCATAGTAGTTCGATGTTTAAATATTTTGACAAGTATAGTTTCACGGTGAAAGATATTACCTATGTAATGCATTGCGACGCGTCTTAGTAAGCATCACGTTAAGAGGTGATGGTATAACAACCGCGTCCTTTGCACGAATAACAGAAAATCACGGGCAGGTAATGGAGAATATTTCAGATCGGAGGTGGCACTTGTAGAGTTGCGTCCAATGCAAAGGACGCGTTACCAAGGAAGACGCCACCTGACGCGTTCCTGGAAGTGCCGCGTTCAACCAGCCAATCAGCACCTTGCTTCTGACGCGGTTCTGTTGCAGCCGCGTGTTGAAGATGTTACCCCACCAACCGCGTTCAAGGCTATATATCCCTCACTCAGACCTTCACCGGCTTACCATTAATTTCCTTGTGCATTTCCGTTTTGCATTATATTTTGCGTTTCCTTGTTTTGTTATGCAGAAGTCTATTTTATATTTAAACAACTGCGTTGAGGTGTTAGTTGAATGTCATATATTATCCCATCATGCTATGTTTAATGTATTATCATTTTGTGGTAAAGATACTAATTTCTTTTGTATTTATATCTTTTATTGAATTATTTGCAGTAAAAATGAGTTCAAATTTACAAATAGTTTGTGCACTTATATACTATAATGGTAGAAAGGTAATGGGTCGTCGTGGTGTAATATTTGAAGGTGAAAAAATGACCGATGCGAATTATGATAAAATGTCGCATGCGCGCGACATGATAAAATCCTGCACGCCTAAGTTGCTCTCTGCCACAGGCTCCGGAATGTTATTCGGATCATGTGGATCTGCTTCACTCCCCTGCGTTGCTGTACGAACTTTTAGAACCCTCTTCAATCCCGAGCTCCATACTGCCCGGAACACATGTGTTTCTTGCACATCCAACCTCAACACACTATATTTTTCAGGATCTGGATTAATCACCTCACGCGCCATGAACCTGCGTTATGATGTAATGAACCTGCGTTATGATGTATAATTAAATTACATTATATAGCATAATTAACAACTTTAATACCATAATCTCACAATAATATCAATATGTAACAACTTTATGCACTAAACTAAGATTTATCGACACAAAATATAGGACCTTTAAATGAGGGAGGATATTCTTACTACCAAAACTTTCTACTACTAACTTACTACCTATCTAATCACCATTTAATCAAAGAGAGAGAATGTTAAAAAGTTTTTGAAAAAAGAGAAAATGTTGATCCAATGGTGATTAGATAGGTAGTAAGTTGGTAGTAGAAAATTTTGGTAGTAAGAATATCTTTCCTCCCTTTAAATACCTTTCTCAAATAATTATGCATAAAATTAAAGGCCACTATCCTAAGTATTAATAATATAAATATAACAAACAATAAAATGTTACCTTCACTGTATGAATTATGCATACAATTTAAGGCCAAATAAAATTTAATAATATAATAATTTTAAAACCAATTAAATATACAACAGTAATAAAGTTTAATAATATTAATATAGCATATTTAACAAATTTAATAGATTAAATAATACTAATATAATAAGCTGTTTATGAAATTAAATATTAAATAGTAATAGTATAAATAATATCAAATTATAAAATATAAATACACTAACCTAACATTTAACGCTAACAAATATCGAAACTCAAAAAACAACATATATAAGATCACTAACCTAATATATTTAATAACACATATACATCATGGTACGCGGCTGTCTTCCTACCACTTCCAGTTGCATTGATTGCATTGCCCTGCATTGGACGTGACTGCATGTTTCTCCTTCACCAACCCTGCAACCCGTGATCGGTCCTCAAGCATGCAAAGAACGCGGCAGATATGGTATCATTTCTCAACGTGATCCCCACTATGCCGCGTCATAATGCATTGTTGTGGTATATCTTTTCACTGTGAAATTATTCCTGTGATAGTTTTTAAAAAGGACTCTACTAGGGTCAAAAGGCCGTCGAAAAAAGTTGACCGCGTGTCCAACACCATGTCGGAGCATGTCATCGTGTCAGACACGACTCTCCCTATTTTTTGGAGTGTCCGTGCTTCCTTGTTGATAAGTATGAACACGTCAGTACCTGGTGCGTATTTGAACACGTCTGTACCAGCTGCGCATTTCTGACAAGTTTGACCAGCATAATACCAAGATGTGTCATGTTCAGACATGCATTCTGTAGCAAAGTCACTTCATAGTCAGAAACACGCATGTGTCAGGCGCGTGACTAAACGCGTAGCTACCTGAAACGCGTCTTTCTGCATTAGTCCGGTAAAAAGTTTGGTCAACGAACTAAACAGGTGGATTTTTCTGAAATTCACATTTCTTGGGTCAAAAACCCTGACTTATCTCCATCCTGATATTAAGTCGTCGATCCTTCGCATCACTCCATATGTATGTGGATGTGTGCTGCTCCTATAATATCAGGAGAGAGGGGTCAATGGGACCTATGTAATCAAGCTACGAGATGATCTTGGGGAGTCAGAAGGAATGTGATCATGATCCTTATGGGACGGTGAACGAAGCTGTGAATCAGGTAGAGAATCCATAAATCTATTATAAAAAAAATTAAAATAGTCATAATCATACTATTTTTGGTAGGCCATCATCATGCTATTTATAAATATTAGTATAGTGACAAAAACGAAAATATCTCAAACATCCTAGCTTACAGTCCTAAATTAATTAACATTAAAATTAAATATTAAAAATATTACATTAAAAATACAAATTAATTAACATTAAAAAATTTAAACCAATATTACATTCCTTTTTATCGACTTATTTAAAATATCAATTTTAAAATATCAATTATCCAATAATTTACATATATTAAATAATGGGAGTTACTAATCTCATGTTACTTGAGATAGTTCTCTCATGTGTGTGAGATAAATATGTGGGGTCCACACTATAAAACAAAAGAAAAAAGAAATGGAAAAAGCTGGCACAAAATTCGATGAGTGTATAAAATGAGATAGTTATCTCCAATAAAATGAGAAAAATATTTCCCTTAAGTAATTTAACAAACATTAAACATGTTATCTATTATGAGATTTCAAGTGCTAAAATAAATGACATTGAAATAAAATATATAAAACCAAAAATGCAAAACAATATTAAAGCCCTATTCAAGATTTTAAATTGAAACTTTAATTAAAATAATTAAATATCCTACAATTTACTTATACTAATTCATGTAATAAAAATTAAACATGTCATCTATCCTAAGATTTCTTATACTAATATATGCTAATAATAACAACAACAAAATTTTAAGAAACTAACCTTATCTTGAGAGAAAGAATACCTTTAGTGGATTTTAGAGAGAGAGAGAGAGAGTTAGAGTGATATTAGTAGAGAGGTAGAGAGAGAGAATATTGAGATGATGGGTGGTGGGGTTGGTAAAACGGGCCAACCCGGCCCGACCCACATTCAACCCCAAAAAAATGAGCCGGGTTAGGGTTGGCTCGAAAAAAAAAATGAGCCAGAAAACTCAAACCAACCCGACCTGAGTCATGTTAGGGTTGGCTTGCTGGTTGGCTCAAAAATATGGTTTGCGGGTTGGCTTGAAAAAATAGCTCACGAGTTGGCTCAAAAATTGGCTCGCGGGTTGGCTCAAAAATTGCTCGCGGGTTGGCTCATTTTCAGCATATTTAAATGACCATGTAGTACTAATGCACCAGCTATGTAACTTCCCTTAAACAAAGGGTCACGAAATGAGAAATAAAAGCAAAATATTTTAGTTTTGATTTTTCTTACAAATTTGCAACAACATCAATAAACAATCAGAACCACTTGCTATCAAGTGGGTAAGATATTTAAACCAAACAGAGTCAGTACAACCTAACAATATAAAAATGGCAGAGATGTGAGAAGATTAGAAACTTAGGTTTAGAGAATGAAGAAAAATGATGACAGCATGTGTGAGTTGTGTCTATTTTTCTATATTATATTTTGTTTTTTTTTTATAATAAAAAAAATCAACCCGCGAGCTAGATCGTTTGACACGCGGGTTGGCTCATTTTTTCACGAGCTGGCTCGAGACGGGTTGGCAGCTCCTTTTCACCAACCCAATCCGGCTTATTTTTGACGGGTTACGAGCCAACTCGACGTTTGGCTCGTTTTTGCCAACCTTAGGGTTGGTAGGGGTAAATATAGGAAGAGTCTGCATAAAATTCGGTAAGCTATGTAGTGAGTTACCTGGGGTTGTGACACGTGTCACACATTCATCTGCTAGTTGTATGGTGAGCATATAATTTGGTTGACTGTATAGTGAGATAAGTCAAGTGCCGACACGTGAAAAAAGTTACACCAATTTCGCGTAGCAGCCTAGCAAGATAAGCCACGTGGACAAGCTTTTTCATATTGCATAGTCTACCACTTTGACTGGCTACCTCGTTGCACTGCTCATCGAGATTTGTGGCCTGCAAGAAAAGACCATGTGTCCAAACAACACTCGCCTTTGTAGAGAATTTGTGACATGACATTTTGAAAAATTTAACTGGATCATGGTATTATGATAAATAGTTGTAATTACTACGGCAAATGGGTCATTGTCCTCCAATAAAATGTAAACTAGGCGTTGCAGCGAGTATAAGTAAAAATGTTTTATTATTAAGAAGCCTTCTTCATTTCGGTAGTTGATATTATAATAAATTAAGAATTAATAAATAAATATTATTTAATAAATTATAAAAATTAGATATAGGGAAAACTATTTATCTTTTTAAAGGATAGTAATTTTAGGTAAAACTATTATTATTATTAAAATTTAAATTAAAAAAAACCTCTCACTTTTTGTCCTTATGATTTTCATTGTGTATTTATTTCTCTCACTTAAAATAACATAATTGTATATCCTTTAAAAGGATAAACACCAAACCCATAGATATATGGAGGAGATCAATGATTAAGACGCGGAGTAACACTTTTTATTCTTACACCGGAGTTAAAAGGTTATTTCCCTAGTATATATATATAGTGGCGGAGCCAAAAGAAAAACTCAAACAGTTCCAAAAGATCCACCAAGAACTCAGGTTGTATTATTTTTTAAAATTCAAATAATATTAAGGTTATACCATAATTTTTTAAAAGAATCTGCACCATTTTTAAAAATTAGCTAATGCCCTGAGATACAAGTGGCTTCGCCACACTCCCCCCTTTCTCTCTCTCTATATATAGGTAGGATCCTTTGACACCGGTGTCAAATTTCAATTTTGACACATCATCTGATAGCCGTTAGATCAAAAAAAATCAATAGGCTCATATGCTTGCAAGCATCATAACATCGTTGATATTTTTTGATCTAACGACTATCAGATGAGGTGTCAAAATTTAAATTTGACACTGGTGTCAATGGATCATACTTTATATATATATATATATATATATATATATATATATATATATATATGGGGTAAACATTTCTCAAGCAGCTTGAGATAAGTTTATCTCCAGCTAGCCCCAAAACTACGTCGTTTTGATTAATGAAGGATATTTATGTAATTTTAGGTGAATTAATGAATGATGTTATTGTAATTTTATTTATTTTTATATCATATACATTTTACTGAAACACCCTTCATTAATTCACCTAAAATTACATAAATACCCTTTATTAATCAAAACGACGTAGTTTTGGGGCTAGCTGGAGATAAACTTATCTCAAGCTGCTTGAGAAATGTTTTTCCCTATATATATATATGGATAAGTTCTTTTTAGGCATGTGTAAGACTAACAAATCTTACACCACATCTCGACCATTGATGGACGAAAATCACCGGTTGATATTTGTAGTATAATTAATATTAATTAATTCATATGACTTCCTACATTATGACTGTTGGATGCATGGAAATCAATGGTTGAGATTTGGTATAATACTAATAAGTCTTACACCTGTGTAAAATGATCTTGATCATATATATATATATATATATATATATATATATATATATATATATATATATATATATATATGGGATAAGATCCTTTTACATTGATGTTAAATCTTTTAGTTTGACACCAAATTCTATCCGTTGATTCTTGTCAATCAATGGTTAGGATCTGGTGTCAAACTTTGAAATTTGACACCACATCTTAACCGTTGATTTCCGCCAATCAACAATTATCATTTATTAAAAATTAATAATTACTTAATAAGTTTGATTCACACAACCTATAGCTACTAATGTTTGATAAGTGATCTATAAACTATAAGATCATTCTAAATTCTCAATGAAGTTTGTGACATGTTTTACTCTTCAAATGGAATAGTCTTCCATCCATCCTTAAACTTGTTTATACAACAAATTATTGCAGAAAAATAGGACTTTTTTTTTTTTTTTTTAATTCTTCTCGAGTTGTTCTTAATACATGAAGTAAAGCACTTTGTCAATTTCAATTGACCACTGTTTATCCCACTTCAGCGCATTTTCTTGAATTTATATTTATACTGAGGAGTTCCACACTAAACTCGAGTTCAGATCCTAATTAGTTATTATTCATGCATGTGATAAGCTATAGAAGCCTAGAACCATATCAGTTGCAAAAATTCAGGACATATATCTGTAACGTTCTGAATTCTGATCTGAGCAAAATGAATTTTTTGGCCCATGTGGAGCGCAAATCATATTTGTCTGAACCGCTGCTGGATTAATTAAGCATATCCCAATATTAATACCACAAGTCACAACTAAAATAAAATAATCATTCATTAGAAAATTTCATTTTGATCTTTAATTTTTCATCCTCTCATTTCTTAAAAACGAAAATTACAACATATTTTACAAAAAAAAAAAAACTTCAGCTTGTAAAAGGTAATGTACACTAATGTGCACCCATGCGGTGAGGATGAAGACCAATAACATCAAAACATACAACATTCTGAATTACTATATATTACAATCAGATTATGTAACAATGACCAAAATCCCAGTCAACTCGTTCTTATTGTTGTATTGTATGGTCTCTTATCCGTGTAGTTCTTCTGAGTTTCTTAGAAAACCAAAAGAAACATCCACTTGAAGATCTACTCGCCTTGGAATCAATGGGGCTCGTCTTGGTTCTTCCCCCTTCTTTTTCTTTCTTCATTTTATCCTTATGCATCTTTCGCAATACATATGCTTCAGCAAGATCAACACCAGCTGGCATCTTTGTGACTGCACTCTGCAGTAAGAGTGTAAGACAATGTCAGTTTTGGGATGAGGTGATTAATGGGGTTGATTTGATTTATAGGCATGTGTATATTCCATTGACTTGGCCAGCAAGTAAAGAGATCAAAATAAAAATTATATGTGTATCTTGAGTTTGACTGTTTGTCCACTTTATGGATGCTCCAAAATATATGGGACCCTTGACATATATGGGTACTTTTGTTTGTTAGTTCATGTTAAATCTTGGTGACCAAGAAACTTTGTGAAAGAACATTATCTTTTGATTCTTTTAATGTTTCACAAGGCACGCGTGCCACCAGACGTGTAAATATACGTACAATGATTAGATTAATAATTTTCACATTATTCCATCGTTAGATGAAAAAATTATAAAGATCACTTGTCTATTAAAAAAATTAAAATCCATAAAAAATTTAGTAAAATGCGTTTATTTAAAACCAATTAGTATATGAAATGAAAGATAATAATAATCCATCACACGCATTCCATACGTGTAAAAAGGATTATCTAATATTCATTGTACCTAATAAGTGGTTGGAATTCAAGTAGGCTTGCATTTTTTATATTTCGACTGGGTTAATTTTTTTTTTTTTTATGACTTTGGCCTAGTCATGGCTTGACAAATAATTAAAATTAAGTCTTTGTAATATTTAGATAAAATATATAAATTAAAATAATATGTATAGTTAAGTCATGAAATATTAGAAGTATGAAAACAATTAAAGAATGTTTTATATTATATATTTTTAAATAAATTATGTCCATATAAAGTATTATTGTCTTATGTATAAAATATTAATTAAATACCAAATAGTGATATAGTACAGTTAGTGCGTGGGATGGAGGTGGCAATATGCCGCCACCAATCATTCAAAATCGGAGCAAGGCGGGATGGCCCGCCTTTGAATATAAGTTCAAAAATTCAATCCATTATATTTTATGGTGGGTTAGTGGTCAACTTGTCAACGGACATTTAAAAATAAAAAAATTATTAAAATTCAAAAATAAATTATATCTTACAAATTTTTAATATTACTTAATTTCATTTCATACTCCCCTTAATTTCTTTCATCTCAATTTTAAATGTATATTAATTTTATTCAGACATTTTTTCGGAATTTATTTTTTACCTTTATACATGGATAACATTTGTCATAAATAAATTTTTTCTTCTTTACTTTTTTAGGGGAGTACTAAGATAAAAAAATTGACTCGGCGGGCTAACTCGCCCCGACCCAACGGTAACCCATTTTGACCCACAATCCAACGGGTTGGTGAGTTGAGATGTATAACCTAACCCGCCCCATTTTGGCGGGTTAGGGGTTGACCGTCGGGTTCAACCTATAGCATGAGAGTTGAATAGGTGGGGATGAGAGTATGTGTTCAATTATTCTCATTATCACCTTGAGGGGATTTAAAACCTTAATCCTGGAGTCGCCCTGAATCGGACTAGTTGCGAAGTGACCGATTAAAGATTTCCAAAAAAAAAGTATTAATTTAATTAAAAAAGCTAGAATGTGTACCGAATTTTGTAAAGATTAAAGTTTTAAAGTTTTGTGTAACATACGTTGGGTATGGTTTAATTTTGAGAACCCAATCCCATTTCAATAAGCTTCAAACTCAGCTGAGTTATTGGGGCAAATTTGGTCTTGAGCATCCCTAATCAATGAGCCCAAAATATTTTTAGTGGTATGAATTTATTTGTAACACCCTCAAATTTCTAAATGTATTTTTAGATTTAAGTATATTAGATTATTAGTTTATTTGTCATAAAATTTCTACTTAATTCTCCAATATTTAAAAGGAGAATTAAAAGTTAAAACTCGAATTTTAAGAAAATAAATTTTAACCTTATTACTTTTCTAGGCAAAAATAGGATGAAAAATATTTCAAATCAATTTAAAAAATTTAAGACTAGCATTTAGAGATAAAAATATTAATGTAGGATATGTAGTTAAAATATCTAACAAAAATAACAATGATAAGGCTTCCAATTTCATGGGTTTCCAACTTTACATGGAAAGCCAAATAATATGGACCATATGATGAATTCAGAGAAGGGACTTGCGTGAAAAACCCTATGCACTAACAAACATTTTGGATCACAGTTAGAACTTAGAAATGGGTTCGAGCGAGTGAAGTTAGGTCTAATTCAAGCTTGGTTCAATAAGAAAATAATACTGTGTCTCGAAATCGGGTGTTGGAGAGGAGAAAATAATATTGGAAAACCCATTTCAATATGAGTCTGTGCTCGCTTTCAAAAAAAAAATATATATATGAGTCTGTGCTCAACCGAATTGGATAAAAAAAAAAAATTAATCACTTTTTTATTAGTACTTTACATTATCAGGATTTTATTAATCTCATGCTAAAGAAGATAAGTTATCTCATGTCATAGAAAAAAATAACCCATTATCTAAAAAAAATGGCGGTGTGTAGAAAAGAAAGTAATCAGATATAAGTTAGATTACTTTATCCTTAGCCACTTCCGCGACATATTTACTTAATTCGACATTTTCACCAATTCCCCCGACATAATTTCCTGGTATTTTCTCTTTATTTTCTGAACGACCAAACAGTTACCAACTCACATTTCATCGGGCACTCGGAGGAGTCGGAGCGGACCCCTCCAAATCGCAGTCATCGTCATCGCTGACATCTCTCAGCTTCTCCGGATCGGGCCTTCGAATTTGATCCAAAAGAATATTCTCAAAACGGTTCGGGTCGACAACTCAGCCCAAATCTAACAACGTTGTTTGGGCTGACCCGTTTAAAAGAAGAAGAAGTAATAGCCGCCACAGCAACAATTCAATTGCTTTACACTCAGACCGGATTCAACCCGCCGGTGCGATTTGATTAAAAGTAGAACCGCGACGACGAGGTTGGTCTTATTCTAAAATAATAATAATAATAATTTCTTAGTTTCCGAGGAAAGCATCCTTTGGTTATGTACATCACACGTTATTAGAGTCTAATTGATGTTTTGATTTTGATTAATTATATTGACACTGCTTATGGGTTATATATATTATAGTAGTAAAAGGAGAAACTTTGATCGAAGTTTTCAAGTGAAGATGGTACAACACCTTTAAAAATGATCTGCATGATTCTTACCTCACCGGAATCCCAGCATACATTGTTAAGGAAAGTGTATGAATTGGGTTTAATCTCAAACTCTTAAATATGTGGAATCCGTTTATAGGAGTGGGAGATTGAGTGTATTGACATTGAGACAGAGGAAAGTGTGGAATTATTTAGGAGTGAACTATTTTTATTTATTTTTGTTTAATGTAATATTGTGTTTGAGATTATTTGAATTATATGTATCTCTGAAAAATGGTATCTCATTTTCCCCCATTTTTCCAGCTTGTCTAATAATAATAATAATAATAATAGTAGTTATTATTATTATTATAAGAGAGGAGCAGTTGTAAAACTGTTCCTTTATGACTGAAAGATCATCGCTTTGCAAATATGTAGGGGCCTCTTAGGGTTTAATGGAGAATAGTTTTTTTTTTTTTTTTTTTTTTAATTTTTCATCCTTGCATCCAACAAATTTAAGTTAATAGCAACTTTTTCAGTTGTTTTATCAGCTCTGTATATAAATCGGGGATCTTTTAAGTTAATAGCAACTTTTTGAATTGTTTTATAGTTTTTTTTTTTTTTTTTTTTTTTTCATAAATGACAAATATTGATTGCAAAATTTGTTTATCACTTGATGTAGGTGATCTCTGGTGTAGTGCGGCAGACTGATGGTTCATAATGTTCTATAAAAGCAAGTAGATTTCTCTATCAACCAAGAGAAGCCCTTGGTTTGACCATTGCCTTTAATGGTAACATATGTCAATCAGCACTTGACTCAATGAAAGAAATCAATTCTCAAGTGGCTTCTAGTTTGTGTACTCTTGCCTCCAGCAGGGAACCCTGCATCACTAATTCTCTCTTAGTCAATGATAACCCAAACACCTCATCTTTAAGTGTACAGTCTACCCCTGAAATTGAAAAGAAGTATGTCCATCATGTTTATGATGCTATTGCTCCCCATTTCAGTTCCACCCGGTTCGCCAAGTGGCCAAAGGTAGCTACATTTTTGTCTTCTTTGCCTTCAGGATCTCTTGTTCTGGATGCAGGATGTGGCAATGGGAAATACTTAGGCTTAAATCGTGATTGCTTTTTTATAGGATGCGATATAAGTCCTTCCTTAATTAAAATATGTGCAGATAGAGGGCATGAAGTTATTGTTGCAGATGCTGTGAATCTTCCTTATAAAACTGGTTTTGGTGATGCAGCAATATCTATAGCTGTGTTACATCATTTAAGTACTGAAAATAGAAGGAGAAAAGCAATAGAAGAATTAGTCCGAATTGTTAAAAAGGGTGGCCTCGTTCTGATTACAGTTTGGGCTGTAGAACAAGAAGATAGGTCGCTGATTACCAAATGGACCCCACTTATACCGAAGTATGTTGAAGAGTGGATAGGGCCAGGAAGTCCTCGTGCTCGGACCCCTTCCTCCACATCTTTAGAAAGCATTCCAGAAAGTGAGGAAAGTAGCTCAGGTGAGCACATGAACGTTTTCAATGAGTGTTCCACTAAGAAATTTCAGGAAACTTCGGGTCTAAGTAATCAGGCTCGACATTATTCAGGCGATTTGAATGACGAAAAGAATATTGAGAATCAACAGGAATATTTTGTTCCTTGGCATTTACCTTATCATCGTGCTGAAATTTCCAGTGCTTCTGCTCAGGCTCTTGCTAATGGTCTGGCAGCTAAAGATGACAAAAAGGGTGCTGTAGTCTACAACAGATATTACCATGTTTTTAGTGAAGGCGAGCTTGAAAGGTAACTTTTTTTTTCAACCTCAACTAGAATCTTTCTGTGTGAATACAATACAATTAAAAGTCTTTGTAATCCAATTTGTTTAGTTGATTATAGCTTGTAAATCATTGAACCAAGTACTCGGATTTAAATTTTCTTGTTCTTCTAATCTAACAACTTTGAGTATCTTGTAATTGAAAAAGTTCTTTTATTTGTTTCCCATGTAATAGGTTGCTAAGTTTGGTGTGCTTGATCTCTATCTCAATTTTGCTATGTAAGCATGCTTTATATCTGAATCTAGAAATATAAAGTGCATAAGCAAAGTAGGATGAGATGGTTACATTATATTCAATAAAAGCAATTGAAGCTTCAAAATTTAAAGTACTTTTTTTTTTTTTTGATAAACAAAATTTAAAGTACTTAAATGTTAGCTAGTTCGTAGCTGTCAAACGATGAATAGTTTCAAATTTGCTCATTGTCATTTCCCAATTGCAAGTTTTTATTTATTAGTGAAAAAGCTAGGGTAGAAGTTGTGCTATTTTTGAGACTATAAGAAATTGTCTTCAGAAGTCATGAAGAAGGGATTTAGGTACGGAAGAAAGAAAAGAGACAATAAAGATTGAATAATATAAAGTTGGTATTGATTTGATACGTGTGTGCATGCGTGTGTGTGTGTGTGTGTAAATTATAGGGATTTAGGTAGAGAAGAAAGAAAAGAGATAATAAAGACTGAATAATATGAAATTGGTATTGATTTGATGTGTTATAGTGATACAAGCTACAAAGCACTAAACCCTATTTATACTGATATTACACTCCAAGTCCTAATTAAATAAGAAAATAAACCTTGGAATATAAATAAATAAAGATGATGGGAAGAAAAAAATCATGGAGATAATGACATTAATAGAGTTGGCAAAGCGAGTAACCCGCCCCGCTTTTATCCGCCATTATATTAGAAAAGTAATTTTTTTTCAAAAATTATACTCTCCATAGATGTAAAAGGTATCAAATGAAGACAAAATATGTGTCAAAAAGGTTAATGTTTTTTGAAAAAAAACGAAAAAAAAAACCGACGGGTCAACCAGCCCCGCGACGGGTTGAACCCATTTTGACCTACCCTTGAGTGGAGTAGGTTCAAGCGGGTTGGCTAGTTGAAAATCCCAACCCAACCTGCCATTTGTGGTGGGTTAAACGGGCCAACCCAACGGGTTAGACCCGTTTTGCCACCTCACATCGTTACAATAGGGTTCTTGATTTTAGGGAATTTGGCAACACAATAGTGATGAGACTAGTCACCGAGGATGGTATCTCTCTAATACCACACTGTCATTATAGGGATTTTGGTAGCGAAGGAAAAATAGAAGGAAAAGTAAAGACTGAATTATATGAAATTGATTTTGATTTGATGTGATATAGGCTACCAATTAGTCCCTGTTTATACTAATATTAGACTTCAAATCCTAATTAAACAAGGAAATAAATCATAAAATATAAAGAAATAAAGAAATTATTCCTATGAGATCATATACGATACTCTACTTAGGGGATGAATTCTCTCATATTAGAATTTCACATGACGTGATCATGTGAGATTTTTGTATCTCTCTCTCTTCACACTCTTCACATATGGTAAATAGGTGGGATCCAATTATTATTAACATGAGAGGATCCACTCTCCTCTAAACTATTATGATATACAATAAAGATACTATTAGATATTTTTCATATATGCTATCAAAATATACGATCAACTGAATTTGAAGGTGAATTATAAGAGTTATGGAACAAGTTTCTATTGTTTCATTGCTTCTAATCTATGTTTCAAATAAACTTTTTTCAATTTTGAAAGGATTACAGTGCAGAACTTTGTTTCAGATGAATTAATATCATTATCTGCACGATGCGTAGGTTCCAATTTCTAACTTATTATTCAGTAACTTTTGCAGGTTGGCATCTGAAATAAACAATGCCAAAGTTGTTGATCGGTTTTTTGACAAATCCAACTGGTGTATTATTCTTGAGAAGGTATTGTGACTAAGAGAAGACTAGCTGGTCTGTCAGGAGCCTAAATATGTTATGCTGTTGCTGATTATCAATGGCTTATGCTGGGCAAATTTTTTTCAAGAAAGCAAAACTTGAATACAATATTTTTTTTATACTGTTCCACAGTAATTTTGATTATTGAAGATGTTTCCTGGCTTC